>OOFC01023022.1:0-43422 GCA_900323345.1 Pseudochromis fuscus
TTCGGTTCCGCTGCCGGTCACTTCCTGCCGATTTGCGCATGGGCGACGGTAACTCTACCTGGACACTGCCTGAAATGCATTGCCAGCATAGACTGTATATAAAGTAAGTAACGACACACTTCCTGAATGTAGTGGAGTCCAAAGTACAATATTTGCCTTTGAAATGTAGCGAAGTGAAAGTAAAAGTTTCCAAAAAAACAAATACTCAAATAAAGTACAAATACTGAAAAAATGTACTTAAGCACAGCACTCAAGTAAATGTACTCCGTTACTGTCCACCACTGCTGATACTGTGTCACCTGCCATTACTGTGTCATGTCTGCCACGTCTCACCTTGTCTCCAGGATAAGGTCGCATCACAGACACTCTGTCGTAGCCTTTTCTCAGGAATACACACAGAGCATCCAGTTTGCCCTTTAAAAAGATGATCACAGACAATAAGTTACTCCAGTGGTCTGCACAGGCCAGCAGTGGACCAACACAATCCTTGAAAAGACAATACACAACAGTAGCTATAGTGATGAGAGGAGTCTGGATCTACAACACTGCTGCTCCAGCTGTCTCTCTTTGCATAGGAAGCTGTATATGATGACAAGACAGATAAACAAAGGCTGTGTTTTGTTTGTAATGACACCCGCTCAACAGAGTCCACATTCAGGGGTTAGCCGAGTCCATGTCTGGTTCTTATTACCATTCATTCAGCTGACTAATATGTGAGGAAACCAATTTTTATTAACTATTTGCTGGTAACAAATAATTACCTTAGAAATAAAAGGAAGACGTCTACATGTCAGAATGGTTTTAGAGCATCTGGAAGTGTATATTAAATATGGGATGCATGCTTTAAAATACTTTTTATGGCAGTAATACATCTATGTGACAACTCAGGAAGACAGTAAATCAGCAAAGTATGAACAGACATCTGGTTACAAATGTCAGATCGAATAAAAAAAACAACAACACAGTTAAAATAAATGTGATAAAGGGATGAAGTGGAGCACCTTGATGGGGGAGTACCACTTCTGGGGACGGACAGATTTGTGCATGTTGTAATAAGGCCGAGGTGGAGGTAGTTCAAACTCCTCTGCGGGCATCACAACGCGAGCGTTTTTAGCTTTTTCCAGTTTGGCTCCTTCTTCAGTTGAACCTTTATCTCCCCAACGAACCTGAACAGAAACACAAGCTTTGAGCACTGGGCTGCAGTCAGTGATGAATAAGATACACTTATTTAGTAAACATGGTCCAAAACAGCTTTCAGGCTGAGAGATAAACCAGGATGTTTGGTTCTAGTTTGTGTGGAGACTGTGACGTGTTGGTTTGTGAGACCAGACCTGAACTCGAGTCTCATCCACACTGGACACTGTTCTCCAGTTCAAGGGTCAGACCCATCTCCTCACTCCTCCCCTCATTTTCAAATATGGTCATTCTGGCTCCAAACAACTAACATGGTGATATTCAAATGCCAAACTGGAGAAGACAGTTTTACTAATGTTTCTTTGTCTGCATTAGATGAAACTGCAGTGAATGATGAATCTTTACTTTTCATGTAAAAAGCTTTTTTTTTCTCTCTTCTTTCACATTCAGATGTTTTTCTACGTGGGTTTTAATTAAATCCAGTCCTCTGAAATCCACAACAAAACAAAAGTTGGCTCCTTTGCCTCTGAGTTTAATTGTGTCAATTTATGACACAAGTTTAACATTTGAGATTTTTCCGAAGCCTCCAAGAGAACATGAAGCCTTCACTTTTAAACTAGTTTGACACAAAAACTCAAACACTCTGCCAGAGACACACTGACAGGGGTCACTTACCTGAAAAAAAAAAGTCTCTCTAAATTACCTTCATGCTTAGAGAGCCACTAAAAAAGCTACAATGTCAAGAATGATCCAGCACATGAAGAGTGAAAGCGGCGCTGTCAGAGCAACCTTGGAAGTTCATTACTCAGATTCACTCCCTTGCAGCTGCCACAGACAAACCATGAAGGCTTTAACTTGGCAGAAAAGGCACATAAATGAAGCTGTGCATATTTTCCATAGCTGTGTTTGGAAGCGGTGCAGCTTCAAGGCAAGTTCACAGTCTCCTCAGACCGCACCAGCAGTTTGTAGAGCACTTCGCACTAAGAGGGTGACTTCTCTCTCCTTGACCTTCGACACAACGCACACATCTGGTCGCTCTAGATCCGAGGATGTGTCCGTATCATTTTTGTTGTTCGCCTCCTACAAACTGCTGCTCTCGGGGATCAGGTGTCACGCTTTTTTTTTTCCCTCTACGGTGAATTTATTGACCCCTTAAAAACTCATGACTTTGAGGTTTTCTTACCACTCGTCTTCACAAAGGCCTCTTTCTATCTCAACGTCTGTGCAACAACCACAAACAAATCATGCAAAGCTCAGACACAGAAACCGCTCCACTCTTTGATTGTAGCGAGCGTTTCTGCCATCCTTGCAGTTTACTGTCCAGATGGCCTCGTCTTAACTCTCTCTGGCTTTCAGAACTAGTCACAACAAGACAATGACTCAGGCTCTTCCAGCGTGGACTTGCACACTCATCTCTTTTAAAGAATCAGTTGCTTCCTGCTTTCCTTTGTGTTCCTGCTGTACTTGTGTTTGATCTCGTTCCCATTTTTTAACATTTACTTTTCATTTTCCATGATCGGAGCGCTGCAGTCGAGCTTGCCACGTGTTTCATCCCCAAACCTGAAACCAGTTGACTGAGGCAGATTGAAGGTTTGATTTACTTGGCGTCGAGTGTGGAAGCACAAGATGAAAGCTGATGATTACAGCAGCTGCCAAAAATTAAAAAAGAAAACACACTGAAAATTTATGTTTGATTGATACCTGTCAATGCCTCTTAATGCCTGTTTTCATGGGCCCAGCTGTCCGTGTCCGGCTGTACTAACTGAACACTGTTGCCCTCTTGTGGTAAAATAGCAACACTGTCAGAAAGGGATTTTCTTGGATTTTTGTCAAGCAACAAACCATCGTGTGGTCTTGCCCTAATTTAATTATTTGTTCTTTGAATAATACCCTATCTCTCTCAACAACGAAAAAAAAATTAAGTGAGCTCACCTGCAGGATAATCACATACATACTGTTTTATTTATACTTTTCTATCTGGGTTTACCTCCATTCTCTTGATGCCCCCAACTCCACGGCCTCCGTAGTAGGAGGCGTCCACCGTGGGCCACCTCTTCTTTGGAAAACCATCCTCATCGTCCTAAAGAAAAAAATGTGCTTAGTTGTTGTTGTGACAAACACGACACTCACATTTTCAAAGTCTGAAATAAATGAAAGCACTTACAGAGATGTCCTCTATGACTGGAGGAGGTGGTTCATGAATGACCTGCGAGTGTAAAAGAAAGATTCATTTGTTTACTGTGTTATAACCATAGACTGTAGCAAGGACAAAGCTAACATGACGTCACCTGCTGGTTTTTGGATTCATGTTTTGAAGCCAGGAGTTTGGTATTTGAACGTCGCCATGTTGGCTGTTTGGATCCAGAAGTGACCAAATTTGGACATGAAGGGGAGAATGAGGAGGCGGTTCTAACATTTGAACTGTCCAGTGTGACTGAGTTCAGGTCTGATGAGTGCGTTTGAAACATTGTGAGACTTTGACCTCACGACATAAAGTGCTATGTTGTGATTATGATTTGGTGTTATATAAATGAAACTGAATTAAATAGAACTAATATTTACTTTTTTTTTTTTTTTTTCAGATGGACCACCAGATCAGTAAAAACAAAAATGTACTTTCACTAATGACACCAGAATGACTTGTGAACAAAATGTGTTTCATGATTTAAAATGCAGATTTTGGAAATTAAATCAATTGGAGCCAAAGTGATTTTGGATGTGAACCAGGTTTAGTTGCAGTTACTTTTTTACGCAGAGCAAGGTGGAGCTGGACGTCATTTTTGCTTCAATAAATGAAGTAATCATTTAAAAACTGCATTTTGTGTTTTCTAGGATTGTCTTGGTCTTATATTAAAATTAGTTTGATGATGATTTAAGTGTGACAAATACACTAAAATAAAAGTCATCTACAGGGGGCACACACTGTACAATGAAAACCAGTATCTTAGTTAATTTATAAGATTTAATTCTCCATTGTCTTACCACGGTGCAGCAGAGAGGCCAGAACCACCACAGCAGAGCGATGGTCAGCAGCAGCAGCAGGATGAGCAGAGCTACGGCCACAAACGTCCCATCGGACTAAAAGAAGTAACACACAAACTGTTACACAAACCCCATGAAAAGATCCTACACACTGTATGAGGACAATATGGATCAGTTTAAAATGTTGTGACATGTTGTTGTGTTGAAGCCACTAATGAGACGCAGCACACTGTGGCAGAAGAAGAAACGTCTGCAGCTGCAAACCTACGACACAAAGCTGATTCAAACAGGAACTAGAGAGCTGTTGTTGACAAATATCTGTGATGATACAAATCCATACGTGGCATGTGAAGCAAAATATTCACTGCACACTTGTTGCCATGAGGTGACGTGTGACATGAGTGTTTTTTATTGTACTCACACAAGTGACTGCGATAATAGTGACGGAGCTTGATATGAAGCTCAGGCCGTTATTCATGCTGACGTGGAGAGTGGCAGCCCTGCAGAAGGAGTTAGAGTAAATTAGAGTGCTCCTCTAACACATATAATACTGCACATCAGCTCACATATGTTCACTGTGGTAATAAAGCAAACATTTCCACTTGCAGTTAATATCTCACGTAACAAAAATGCAAGGGACCTCAATTAAAAACAAAGTTTGCCATGCAGCAACTGCTTATACTATTATCAGAAGTGGAATATTGTGCACCAAAAACTTTGTTGTTGACATTAAGTTTCTATTTTAGTGTGGAGTTTATTAAAAAGTTTCCATTTTGGTCTTTTCAATCTAATATAACCCAGACACCCTTCTCCAGTTTGGGAGCAGTAATGACTTACGTTCCTTTCTTTTCCAGCACAGGAGCTGGACACAGAAGGTAAGTGTCTCTCACCACCAAAGGTCTCTTCACTGTGGACAAAAAAACAACAAAAGGATTTGCATTCAAGACTGTATACATCATGAAAAACTTAAGATAAACCAGTATTGCTCCAAATGACAATAAAGGCTTTCTATTTGTATATCAGTGATGAAAGAAAAAAAAAACTAGTGATGCAAAGGAAAAGTTTGCTTTGCTTTTCTTACCCAGTCCTGAAACTGCAGAGGATTCAAAATACCTCAAAATATCTTTTTTTGTTATTAAATTCCTGGACTTCCTCTACTTATGGAAAATGAAGCAAATGAGGGCGGGCTGTGGTTTGTTTACCCTGGCTGAGTGAGTGTCTAGCGTGTGCAAAGACAGTGCTCGTCTCTGATGAGATCCACATTCCCCTTTGGACATCTGAGAAGCGCTGAGCGTTATTCCAGCAGATTCAAAGCAGAGGACGATGGCGCTGATGGTTTTTGAGGAGCGTGAGGATTTAAATCACCGTGGCCCACAAAGAGCCGCTGTCCCCCGCCCTTCCACGTATCACATGTGGCCAAAATAAACTTGGCACCGTGAGGCAAATAGTGGAGCGCTTCCCCCGAATGTTATCCTCTGTCGATCACTTCACAATTTAATATGGAAGATGAATAATTATTCACTCAGCTTACTCACATGTGCTTCAACATTCCTGTCTAACAAACTCTGACTCAGCCCATTTACTGTGCACTTTTTTCGTTACCTTAGCCATGACATAATATAGACTATAAGATGTCTTTCACAGATCTCTCCTCCCTCTGAGCTCGTGTCTTTGTTTCACCAACAAAACATGTTCCAGTAAAACCTTTTTTGTTTCAACAGAGCCAAGCCAGTTGTTGCTAACTGGCTGTAGCTGCATGTTGACATTAGAGTATCTAAAGCTCTGGAAGAAGATGTATAAGTGTGTTTCCTTTGTACATTTTGTTACATGATTTGTTTACGAGTTTTTACAGCGTCAGCACATATTTGGCCCTTTGTTCAAGTCTGTGTAAGTGTAAGCAGGATTTGGCTGAGGTGGCTTTACACAGTACAAACCAGTAATACTCAAAGATGTATGAATACATTTTGTTTCTGTTTTGTTTGTTGGTTTGTTTTGCTTTTTAGGGCCTGAATACAACTAAAAATGCATTTATTAAGTTCAACTTTCACCCTTTTTTTGCTCCGTTTTTGGTCTCCATCAGCTCCTGGAGGGACTATACAGCTTCATAGCTGTTTAATGCCTCACCGTGCTGGCTGCCTGTGTCTGTCTGCAGTCTGGTGCTCGGCATGTAGCACTGCGCTGGTAAAGTTGTGGGCAGTAAATCCAAAACAATGACATGAAAGTTGCAATAAAGCTGCAGAGTTGACTAATAAATTGTTCTATGAAACTAACATTCTTGTGTGAGACTGTCTGCTCGAGAGAGTGAAAACCAGCACACAACCAGTGTTTGTCAATGAAACACTTTCACTCACTCAAAGTGACTGTGTCATTGATGCGGAAGCTGCAGAGGACTTTCTGCTCATCACGAGCGTGAAGGAAACCGTTTCCCCGGACCACCACCTGGAAGGATTCTGAAAAGGGATTGAAATGATCATTCATATCATTTAATTTGCAGTAGATTATATTTTTTAACACGAGTGGTCATGAGTGTAATGTGGTTTTCTGTGGAGAAGACAACCCCAACTAAAAGTGTTTGTATACAGCAGTGTTCTGAGGTTTTATTCTTTATTTAATTGTGTTGTGTTTCTTTACCTCCTTCACAGATGATGGAGGGCTCTACAGCCAGGATCTCGATGCATGATCTCTTCAGGATCTGAAACAGAACATTAGAATTATAATAATATATGCTGAATCTAAGGTGGAATAAGTTGAATTATGATGTAGAGGATTCCTTTGCATCTGTATATAAAATGCTTGTGTTTTTTCGTACCGAGTCGATGACCCCTTGCAGAGCTTGAAATCCATCATTCACGGGGAAAACGTGGTCCTGACTGTCAGCTATTGTCGAGAGCTGTCAAGAAAAATGGCACTAAATGATTGACTGGTTGTGTATGTGATTCATGGATTCTTCTGGTGGTGATTGACTAATTTACCTGGGTTTCATTGAAGTCTTTCACTCCCACACAGTACACAGTGGCACCCAGCTGCCGCGCTCGGCCGGCCTGGTTCAAAACACAAAATCAGACAAACAAATGAATGAACTGCAAACAAACGATAAGTGAGAACAGTCAGTGGACCACAGTGGGATGAAGCGTGACGCTGCACTGATGTGGATAAGCTGAAATTTGCTGTGACCACGCCTCCATCAGTGATGTCACTGCTAAAGTTACGCCACTGACAGCTGCTTGAAAACATCTGGTGTGACATCAGTTGTTTCTACATAACAAAGAGAAGTACTCCTGCAGTGTGGATTTAACTTTTCATATTTCTATTTGCCTTTGATGAGACAACAGACAGGATGTGATCCTGTGTGGAAAAAAAATCCCCCCAAGCCAGAAATCCTCTTCGCTTATGATGGGTAATTAAAAAATTTAATTAATTTCATAGATTTTGTTGAAATCTGCACACAAATTCAGAATGATGTTTACAATCTAGTCCAGTGGTCCCCAACCTTTTTTGCACCATTGACCAGTGTAATGTTGGCATTATTTTCACAGACCGGCCTTCAAGGTGTGGCAGATAAAAACAGTAATAATAAAATAACACGACAGGCATAAAAACAAATGTTTCCCCTTGAAGTTCTCCAAAGACGTTTATTTTTGACACATTTTCACTAGTTTGCACTCTTACTTTTTTGTGTAACGCATCTGATCAAGAGGTACAGACGCGGAAGTTAAGTCGGAGAGCATCCGGTCGTTTTTCAAAATAAAACATCTTTCATAATCTAATAATCAATACAATGGAAATTATACAAATAATTTCTTCTTTCTGTGCGGCCCAGTAACAAATGCCTCACGGACCGGTACCGGGCCCCTGCTCGGTGGTTGGGGACCACTTGTCTAGCCCATTGAGTGTAGCTCAAAAATAGATTATGCATATTAGTTCTCTCTGTGTGCTTTCCAGTCTTAGTGTGATGTGTCATGGGCGGCTGTGGCTCAGAGGGGGGGCGTCCACAAATCACAAAGTGCTTCAATTCGCATCTGTCCTTGTACCAAATGGCACATAATGAAGTGTCCTTGAGGAAGAAGCCTGAACCCTAAGTTGTGCCCAGTGGTACTTTGCATGGTAGCTCTAGCTGTATCCATTGGTGTGAGTGTGTGTCTCAGTGGGTAAACTGTGAGGCAACTTGCAAGCTCATTTTCTAACTTCTTAGTGTCACTGTCTCTTACTTCTCTTTGTGCCAAGTCAAACTGATTCTCCCTCAGCTCACCGTCCGTCAGGGCGATGATGACACTGGCTGTCCGGTAACCTCAAGTACAAAAAGAAAACAGCTGGTAAAATTGTGAAACAAACTCATTATCATCCAGTGGAGTCTGTTGTGAACTGTATTTTTCACTGTGAAAACTATTTTGATCATAATTGTGATGGAGAGAGCAGCTCTCTTGTAGTTTCCATCATTATGAGATGATTCTACCATATGCTTGAATTATGAAGAATATGAGTTTTGATGATTGAGAAAAGACTCCACCACGATTAAGTGTTATGAAGGAAAATGTTCTACTCACCATCTCCAGTCCCGTAGTATATTTGCTCACTGGCCTGAAAGAGAAGTTTTGAGGCTTTGAGTCAGGGGCTATAAATTTAAATAGGCCTCATTTAAAGAGTTAGATGCCATAGTGTTGGGGCAGGGTCAGTTTTCCATTGACTTAACAGACGACTTACTCTTTGAAATCCTCTGTGCATGTAGGTGTCTCCGCCTGGCTGCACCATGCGCAGCTCTTCAAGTCCGGCCCGAATCTTATCTCTGAACGTTCACGTATTTCAGAAAACAAAAATATATTGATCACAACAGAACAGAAGATTCAGCTGAAATGTGTTTTTGTGTGTCTGTGTTTGTCCCACCTGTCTTCTGTTAGCTCCATGAGAGTCCTCCCTTCTGTTGAAAACACAATAAAAGACATCCGCAGCTGAGGACTGGAAAGAGCACAAAAGAGGACGTTTTATAATCTATTATTTTCCACTTTAAATCCCAAACGTTTCTGTGTGGAAATACCTGATGAACTTGTGAGCCAGATGATCAACAAAGTAATATATCTCATTCCAGTAATGCTGCACACTGCCAGACCTGAGGAGAGACTCAACGTCACTATGTTGTGCAGTGACTTTAGTATAAGAAGTGTAATTCAGTGGCACGGCAAAAAACAAAACTAGAGTAACAAGTTGTCACAAAGTGAGATACTGGACTCTGCTCTGTAAACATTTCCATAAAACAAATCTGAACTGATGTAGCTAAAATCAACATGAACTACTTCACAGGGGGAGTAGTAATCGTGATGATGTGTAAACCTCATGACTGATAAAGTTTAGAGGAGCCAAAGGTGTAATAGATCTGATTAAGGATTGCAGGATTTCAGCTAAAGCTAAAGAAAAACAGTCATTTTCTGGCAGCCAGGGCACAAATCAATACAGTGCTGAACAAATCCATCATTAAAATATAGTTTTTAGCTTTCTGCATGAGATTCTTGTAATGTTTAGTGAGGGGTATTTAATAAATTAATAAAAAAAAACACCCAAACTGATGAAAACACATTGGTTCAATGAAAAACAATATATCAACTAACAAGCAAATGTAAGATTAGAGAATCAATAATTGTGTCGAATTTTAATAATCTATTTATCATATTAAATGTAACAAATTTAACATTTCCAACTGCTAAATAAAAAAGGAATATTAATAAAATGATGATACATTTGTGAATGTATTTTTTAGTCTGTTAAAACTGTGTCATGGTTATTCCCTGGTACAGGAGTTCAAGTGTAGTTTTACATTACACACAAAAAACATCTGCAAACAAAACAGTAATCAGAATAATTAGTTTTTTTACAGCATGTTCAGTAATGTAATACATCACACCCTTAGCTATACCACTAATCATGTTTAAGAAGTATCAATTTGAAGCTGTACAAATGATTATTTCATAATCAAAAACCTGCTGAATGTTTTACAGTAATAGAGGAAAATGTCCATCTGAGTCCTCTGAGCACAAAGTGATATGAGATATATAAATATAAAGACGTGAGGTTTATTATTATCAGGCAGAACAAAGAGAAGCACGCATCACATTTACTGCCATTTTTACTTAAAACTGACAAATTTAAGTGATGAATATTCATATTTTCATGTATTACACAGTCAATTGACTTATCACATAATCCGCTACATGCTTCAGCTCTAACTTAACATAACAAAACTCATCTGAGGACAAATATCTTCACTTATAATAATCTGTCACACTGTAGTTACATATTCAGTCTGTTGTCTATGTATCATGAACCATCACATCACAAAGAAGTGAGCGGGTGGATTTAGCCTGTGTTGCCTTCTCCTGTTTAATATCTCCAGTTTCTCCACGTGACTCCAACCAAACAAAGCCTGAGGGGTCACCTGATCCTGTCATGGCCTCCTCCTCCTTCTAGGTCCACATTTTGGAACAGGTGCAGATTCAACAAACCAATCAGCAGAAGAAGGCAGATTTTCAACTGGAGGTCAGTAATTAACTGTGGGGAAAATATGCACAACTACACTGGCTCTGTTCTCCTCCCCCACTTATGTTTTCATTTATCCTGTGATGCGAGTCGCAGCGCAGAGAGACAGCCAACGACTCGGGATCTTTGGAACATCTGGCTCTAATGGAGAAAGGGTTCTATACAGACCGAGGCAGAGAGAGCTGAAGTGGGGATTCAATGTGGGCTGCTCCTGTCAGTGAAGTGTGACCGCAGCAAGACAACAGCAATCCCTGCAGTGCACTTCATCATATAAGCAAATGCAGATGAGTATGTCACTGTGTAAACACACTTCTCTGTCAGTTCTCGCAACCTTGAAGTGGCTCGTGTTGAATATTTGCAAAAAGCAGCAGAATATAGTTTGTGTTTTGGACTAATGTTACTTTGAAGAGAGGGTTTATGTCACTGAACCTGTTGAGGAGCTTCACTTTAACTTCATGACACTTTAATGGACAGTGTAATTTAACCCTTATGTTCGCTCCCGCAGGGAATTCAACTTCTAGAAATATGCTCCTGTGTTAAAATGACACAGTTTTGCAATTAGAGCTGAAGCAGTTAGTGGGAAAGTATTCAGTAATTTGATAGCCAATAATCATTTAGTTCTTTTTAACCCTTACATACTGTCAGATTTGACCCACTTTGACATTTGACAGCAGTAAAAATGCCTTAAAAGTGATTTTCTTTCAGTTTGAAATGTGATGACTTTTCCTAAAGTGCCCCAAAATAAATAAAAATGTAAATGGTTATCTATTAAAATGGATTTCAGCTGGTCAAATGAAGAAAAATGTTAGTTTTAGGGATTCCTGAAGCTGTGAAACTGTGCATGACTGTGAGTATTTTTTATGGGACAGTGGCACAGACTATATGTAATGTAGAACAGATACTATCACTGCTTTTGGGAACATTAATTAAGGACTAATCATCCATTAATTAATGTCAGATGGGCTGTTCATACATTGTAAATAGATCTGAGGATCAAAATTTGAAAAAGACACTTTTTATAACATGAACCAGACTGTGAAGGCATCAGACATGAACAGTGAGGGTCATAGAGTGTATAAAGAAATGTCTATATGCAGTCTCTGGTAAGGGTTGAAGCCAAAATGACAATGCTTTGTTTAATATGACTGGAATTTTCAAACTGTGGATTGGATAAAATTACACATTTGAAGACATCCTCCAACACTTCTTTCTAACAATCTTCTGACATTTCATACAATTGTTAAAAAACTAATCACAATCTGATTTAATTTGACAAATACAACAATATATATTTGTTTACTCCTCAGTTAATTAATTAACATTGTACCACAAGAAATAAGGAATAAATCAATAAATCAACAAGTCTGACAACTGGAAAAGTGATTCACGGTCAAGCTTTTTAAAATTAATTTAAACTTTGAAACTTTAAAACTTTTTCTGACTGGTCACTTTAAGAAGACAGAGTTTCACAGGTGACATTTCAAAATAAACACACATGTTCCTGCTGCTTTATTGGGACCTGAGCACAGTTTTACCAGTGAGGTGTCCAGGTTTCCTACATTTGATTATCTTTGTCTCTTCAAACCAAATCCTGACCTATTTCGTCTTCTATAAAAGATGCTCATATGTGTAATTCTTGTTTTATTATTAAGATCTTTAAAGCAAGCAGTAGTCCAGTATTGCCTCAGGAGGACAGCTTGAAATATATTTGCACCTGTGTCTTCAAAGCAAAGTCAGATGAGTCATGCATCCAGTAAAAGTAGAAGCACTCACTTGTCCAAAACAAAGTAGAGGTCAAATCCTCCGTAGCAGGACGACCCTGCCGGCCTGCTCTCGTAGAACTGTGCTGCACCGCCGGCCACCAGGACCGCCACCAGCATGCCCAGCTCCACACCGAGCAGGACCTGCCTGCACCAGCACTGGGACATCACCCCAAGTTTAAGACAACGCTCAGGACTAGTAAAGTTAAACATAAATATTGTCCAGGTGAAAGTTTTTCTTGTGACCTCTCCCTCACACTGCGCTGATGTGGTCAGTCATGCTGTGAAGACTGTCGTCCGAGGCGTGAAGCGCTCTCCTCTGGATCAGTGTCCCATCTCCTCAGCAGCAGATGTGTGCTGGCAGAGGAGGAGTAAAGCTGGTGGGACTGAGTCCTCGGCTCCCCCTTTCTCCACACTCAATCACTTCAGCACCCAGTGAGTTTGCACCAGAAAAAACAAAACACACGTGCATCGGTGGGTGAATTACTGCTTCTTTCATCTGCTTGTCTGAATGACCCAATGGCTTTAACCACACATTTGTTCTCGCTCATGCTTTTCTTTGTTTTTTCTCTCCTTTCACTTCTGTTAGAAGTTCACTTGGTTCTACACCTTGCCCATCACTGCCACTTAGTGGTCAGCACATGCACTGTGCAACTCACTGTACATAAACTTTAGACTGTCACTCATTTGATTTGTATTAAATATTTCAAGAGAGTGGCAGACTGAGGGTTTTTCTGTGAAACTGTAATAATTGTAAGTAAACAGGTGAAGGAGTTCTGCTGATTCTGCTTTAATATCAAACTGTGAAAAGTCTCAATAAAAAAAGAAAGAAATGCTGGGCAGGGTTTTGTATAAATGTATGATACTTGAAAAAGTTTATCATGAAGAAAGCCTATTTTGTACTTTAAATTAATTTAGACTGCATCCATAAAACTTCTCTATGTCAGAAAAAGGAGCTGTGCACAGATTTTACAAATGATCTATGATGTGGAGAGCAGTATGATGTGTTTAGAGATGCTGGTTTGCAGACTTTATTACATTTGGGCACAGTCAGGTTGGTAGTTGCCACCTGTCCCCACCTTCACGATAAGCTGAGTTAACCTTTTAATTTAGCTTTCAGATGTTAGAGTTGTACAAATTGCCCCATGTGACTCTTTAGAAAAGATAATGTTGAGTCAATTCTTTTAATTGTCTTAAATTGTCAACTTTTGACTCCAAACAACCAACATGGCGACATTCAAATGTCAAACTCCTTCTTCAAAACATCACATTATCATTGTCCATAACAGTCTATGGATATACCCCACCTGTCCACCAGGTGTCTTCAATCTGTTTTTCACACCTGTGGCTCTTCACTCTTCAGCCCTCGTCCTCCCAGCGTCTCCTCATCTACAGTTAGTGTCTCTCTGTGTATAAAAACAAAGCTGGTGCGCCAGATTGTTCATTGTCAACTTGTTTTAATGGTCAAGTCATTCATTATTTCCTGTTTGTAGAATAGACTGCTTGTTCCCTTGGGTCACTATTACTGTCACACATATTGAGTTTCCAATATTTAATAATTAGACATTTTATATATTTTTAAATGTTTAATTTACTTTCTTTCAGGGATTACATTGGAAGACAAACACCACTCCCATCCCTCTCAGATAAATATGAAGCTGACTCTGTCTGTAGACAAGGAAAAAAAGTCACTGCACTTTGCCGACTGCAGTTTGACACTTAAAAACTCTTAAAGAACAAATTGAGAGTGAAAAAAAAAAACTATTTATAGCCACAGAATAACAATAGACTATACTGTAAGGATATACCATAATACTAACAACAATACAACCAACTTCTGGGCAGATCCTGATTATATTTTTTAATTTTCATTTTGAGATTTTACTCATGGAACAAATGATTAAAATCTGTGGAAGATCAGAGGTTGGGATCCTGTCTGAAAGAAATCCTGTAAAATCCCTCTCTCTGTGGGCCAGTGTTTCAACAGTGTTGCTGTGTCACCACCAGAGGGCAGCAATGTGGAGTATAGAGAAGAAGAAGAAGCAAGTGGGGCTCAAAAATGAGGCCGATGTAGAAGGATTATATGCTTAAGGTGTTGACTCCTGAGCTTGTTTTGGTTTGACAGCAGTTCAGGTGTTTCTCCCTGTTTCTAAGCTGTAGCTTCATATTAAAAGGAGAGTCCAGTGTGGATGTTCCCTCAGAAAATATTGATGTCTCAATGCATATTATTTCTCTACACCCAACTGTTGCTGACTCTGCTGAACACTCTCCAAGCAGCAGGACCTGCTGTGACACCAAACTAGCTTTTCACCACCCCCAAAAAATAATGGCAGCAGTCTTCTTTTTCTGTGCCAGGGGATTGTAGAGGAGGCTGAATCTCCACTTGCCAGAAGCAAGTTCAGTCCGCACAGCATGACACAGTGTGGCTGCAAACTGTCTCAGCTGAAGAACAGAAAACAGGATTTGTCTCCTGCCAAAGGTTATGTTCTGCCTAATTAGACTGGGCAAACTACAAGAAGCAGTTTACGGGTTTCCTCTAAATGTGGCATCCTCAGTAATGGATGGGGCTCACTGGGGGCAGCTGAGGATGTTTCACCCTGGCACTCAGTAAGTGGATCATTGTGGCTCTTGAGTTGTTCTTTATAGGAACTTTAATCATGTACAAGCTCCTGCACTGCTCGGTGAGTCAGTGTTTCCACATGTTACTGCAGATGTGTGTGTGGGGTGGACCCTGCAGGTTGTGTACAGGATCAAAATAAACACCTAACCTCCTATCACTCAGATTTCATGAATGTAAACTGTTTGAGTGCATAAGGAGAAATCACATGGCAGCAGCTCCAAGTTTTCATCCTTCTTACATTTAATCTATAAACTGTTGCTCTATGATTCTCCTCGGTTAAAATCTAATGTAGATGTGTTTCACTGTGCTCTAACATGCACCTTATGTAAATGCACAGCAGCCATGTGACTGCAGGTGAAGTACCTCTCCGGCTTCAGACGCATGCCTGTGTGCGCTCTGCCCTCCGTCCTGTATGTCAGTGAATCACTGCAGCTGCATGGAGACGTGAGAAAACAGCGTTGTGCCTTCCAACCCAAAACCGCTGTCGATGAACTTTTTCTTAAAGCGTACTTTCACCCTCCTGCACTTACCAAAGCTCATCAACTTGACCTCCTCTGGATATTTGATCAGGAGTAATGGGAGTCGCTCCTGCGTTTTTGTTCCTGCTGTGCGGTCTGCGCGTTTCTCTGGCGGCTGACTGGGAGCTGGAGGACACCACTTCAACTTACCTCGAGGATGCAATCGATTACAAGGATCCCTGTAAAGCTGGTACTGTGCGTTTTGCCTTCTAGGAATTTACAGATGTTGCATTACCTGTTACATGCTATGTGTGTATGTGTGAGTGATGTCTTCTGGCCACTATCCAATGACCTTTAGGCCCTAATCACTGATCAAACATTTCAAAGTTAATATATAGCTCTCTGTGGTGTATGATAGGACAGTAGTTCAGTCTGGATTCAACGATATATTCATACAGGAAATACCATTTACATGTCAGTTTATTGTTAATTCATTCTTAAATAATTAGTTAATTGTTAGTCAGGTGGTGATATCACATGGATATAGCTAAGGGTGAAAATGTACCTCAAAGCAAACAGTAGCAATACCACACTCTATAAAAATACTTAATTACAAGTAATTCACAGCCATATATGACTTTATAGTTTGCATGTAAAACGTATTATAATGTAATAAAATGTCAAATACTGAAGAAAAGTCAAAGTGTTGCAGGTTAAAAAGAAAGAAGAAAAGAAAAACCCCAACATGAAACGACTGTTATTGTTTCCTTTGTTGAAGGAAGAGGAGACTCCATAATAAACGGGTTATATGTTGTACTGCACCTGGTGTTACTGTATCAGAACCACCTTGTCTTTCATGAATCAGCTTATATCTGAATTTTGCCTAAAACAAGCTGTAGTTGAACTTTATTCAGCTGCTCTCAGGAGAAGAAATGGTGAAAATGTCACAATGCACAATAAAAATACCTTTATTACAAGTAGAAGTTTTGCTTTGATAGTTAAGGATTATGATTAGTCTTTGAGTGATTGGATGGGTTTGTTTCATGTAATACTGTGTTTTGTTCGTACTATATTTGTTGAGTTAGAGATCATTTAAATGTTGTGTTTTTACAAAAACAGTAATGCAACAGGTTTTAGAGTTTGGTCCAGTATGGTTTTTTTGTATGTCAAATTATTGATCCTAGAAGATGTATCTGTCAAAATATACATGATGGAGCAAAATTTACAATATTTGTTTCTCCAATT
The DNA here is from genome assembly GCA_900323345.1 of Pseudochromis fuscus. NCBI lineage: Eukaryota > Metazoa > Chordata > Actinopteri > Pseudochromidae > Pseudochromis > Pseudochromis fuscus. The sequence continues at coordinate 16,725 of OOFC01023022.1, forward strand.
TAGTGGGGTAGAAATATACACTATTTATGTTACTTGGCTGGGTGTACTTTGTGTATTCCAGCGTATCTGCATCAGACAAATCACATGTATAAAGCTGCTTATATTTAACTCTTTTTTTCATCATCCAACATGACAAACAGATCGCTGTTGTTTAATGGGGGCCTCCAACAGGTTGAAGACCCTTTTTCACTTGTGACTTCTGAAACTTTCAAAACACACCACTCTTCTGCTCCGAGGCAGTTGCCTGGAGACTGGAGGTCATTGAGGCCGTGCCAGCACAGTCCTCGGCTGGACGCTGGTGAAATCCCTCTGGCTTCAGGGCATGGGGTGCACACTGCAGGGGTGACAGTCATTTACAGTCACCCTTTGCATGAGTGAATTTACTTCAAAGGCCGACGCAGGGCCGGCTACGTCCTTTCATTTGTACTTTCAAAGGTTGTTACATCACATGCCTGAATGAGGTATTTAGAGGGAGAGACTCTAGTGGGCTGTTCTGCTTGTACAATATTATTGTCAAAGAAAAGACAAAATGTTAATCCCTTAGAAGAGTAAAACACACACACACACACACACACACATATACATTTTCAGAAAAGTATTTTAAGTCACTTATACCAGTGTCCTATATAATAGCCACATATTCTTATTACCTTTACCTTCTAGAGTTTTTGTTTTATTGTAACATATATTTATGTATCTCCCGCGTGTCTTTGCATTTATTTCTCTGCACAGCTGCCTTTCTTGGAGACATTGCTCTCGATGAAGACGACCTCCGTATGTTCAAAAAGCCCGACAGCAGTGATGATGCTCAGCAGCACGCTGTCCAGACCAACCACACACACTCAGGTGTCAGCACATGAAAAAAATCCACTCATCCATGAATGATATTGATGAAGACCAAGTGTGAATAAAGTGGTTTTAATAAAAGCAGACTCCCATCTACACTTTACAGCAAACACTTCCACTGTGTCAAGTGTCAGGAGTAAGAGAGCCGCCGACAGACGGAGCCTCCGTCGTCAAAGGAGAGCAGCCACCTCCAGACCTGAGCGAGTGTGGCCAGATGGCATCATCCCTTATGTGATCAGTGGGAACTTCAGTGGTGAGTTCTGAGGGAAAACAAAAAGTCTTGCATCTGCTTTTTAGTTTTTTGTTACCAGAGAATTGTCTGCTCTACTGTACAGCGTTACACTCAGTGCTGTGTGGAGTTTGGACATCTTCAAATTGCCAAATGTAATTCAGAGTTTCCTTTCAGGCAGTCAGCGAGCCATTTTCCGTCAGGCAATGCGTCACTGGGAGAAACACACTTGTGTAACATTCACTGAGAGGACAACTGAAGAAAGCTACATTGTTTTCACCTACAGACCTTGTGGGTGAGTTGGGAGCAACCAATTTGTTCAGACTGTAAATGTATCATTTCATTAAAACAACTCGATGTGTCGGCTTATGGGTCAGGAAAATACTGTCTTCAATCTAAACTGAAATTAACAAATCCACTGGGTCAAGAAATTATTATCTGACTCTGCAGTTACCTTCAGCCCTACAGAGCAGTTTATCATCTTTCAGCTTTTTGTTTAGTAACAGCTGATCACATATTTAGCAATACAAGGTGATAGCATCGCAGCAATGTGCTTCCAGAAAGTTTGAAAAACTTTTTGCGCAGTGTGGCAAATTACAAAGTTCAAGGACATTTTATGAACCTGCTAATTTGCTGTCATATGGAAACAATTGAAAGTTCTTGAAAATGTAGGAAATCCAAAGAACTAAACCTGTATCTGTACAGTTAGGTTTGTAGGTAACAGTGTGGCCTTTCACACAGGCAGCAAAGAAACTGTGTTCATGTATCTGGACCTGAACAATGTCACCGCCCGACAGGTGCTGCTCCTACGTCGGCAGGAGAGGTGGCGGCCCTCAGGCAATCTCTATAGGAAAGAACTGTGATAAGTTTGGCATAGTGGTGCACGAACTCGGCCACGTGATCGGCTTCTGGCACGAACACACACGTCCAGACCGTGATGAGCACGTAAGCATCATCAGAGACAACATCCAACCAGGTACTGTTGCTGCATCTTTGTATTGTTGACACGAAGGAGTGTACATGTATGTGAATGAGTCCACTGACTGTCTGTATATCAAAAGGGCAGGAGTATAACTTCCTGAAGATGGAACCAGGCGAGGTTGACTCACTGGGAGAGGTGTACGACTTTGGCAGTATCATGCATTATGCGAGGAATACATTTTCCAGGTTGGCAAGTGATGCTTTTTTCTGCTGTTGTTTTAATGGTACTGCAAAGAACTCTTGTTTCCCAGATGTGGGTTTCCATGAGTGTCCACCGTTTGCTTTGAGTACTGCCCTATTCATATTACCAGGAACCAAACGGCTCCACTGGGGCAGTTATTGTTTGAATAGTGGTTCACATGGTTTCACGTTTGAACTGGCAAGACACTCATCTGCCTCTCTCACCACATCATCATCATCATCATCATTACATTATTACTGACCTCTTTAATTAGTAAATAAACTCTTTTCCATTTCTAAAGTTGACAGTTTGAAATATAAATTTGATTGATTAGCCTCTCATGTTATTCTGCAGCTGCCACACTGACCTGTTGTTTGTGCCCTTGTTTGACACAGCAGTACATGCTCCATGGGAAACCACCGGGGATTTGGTCTTTCATTGTCACAGAAATGGTTTCACACTAGTCTCCTTTTTATTTCTGTCTCGTGCATGTTGTTGCCCCCATTGCTTTTCTCTGTGCTTTGGTTTTTTACCTCCATAACCGCTTTGCAGGTCTGGGTCATGGAGGAAAGCCAAGCTAAATAAAGGCCTGGCAGTTTGGGCTTTGTTAAACAATTTGGGCTGGAGTGGCCTTTTTCTCTGGCATTCAGGAGCGGGCTCCACTGAGCCGGCTGGCACCGGCAAAAGGCCCCATTCAGAGTGCTCTGTTTGCACATGCCTGTCATTCATGGGAGCATCACCATGGGAACTGTGCAAGAGTTGGGAGCTCCAAACCCACTGAGAGATGATCAGAATCAATAAAGTTTCCAGGTGGTGGATCAGAAAAAAAACCTGCACCATGATCAGTCATTTTGTCTGAAAAGCGTCAGTGTAGTTGGAAGATGATCCTCGTCAGACTTTTTATGTGATTGTTTTTTCAATCATTCTTTGATATTTATTGAGCATAAGTTGATCACATTTGTGATTTTTCTGAATCAGAGGCGTCTTCTTAGACACCATCTTGCCCCGTTATGATGTCAATGGAGTCAGACCATCTATTGGACAGAGGACCAGGCTTAGCAAAGGGGACATTGCACAAGCCCGCAAACTTTACAAATGTGCAAGTAAGAGGCATTTGATGTTTAGACTGGAGGATTTTTGTATGTCACACTGGAAATTAAAGTTTTCTGGTGTGGTGTAGTGTATCCCTACATGTTGATGTTATGGTGTGTGGTTGTGACAGGGTGTGGGGACAGCCTGCAGGAGAGTGCTGGGAACTTCTCGTCCCCCGGTTTCCCCAACGGGTACTCAGCATACGCTCACTGTGTCTGGAGGATTTCTGTCACTCCTGGAGAAAAGGTGAGTGATGCCAAACATGTGAGAGCATTAACTCAAAAAGTTAATCAAATGGATGGAGTTGGTGACTCCAGAAGTTAGTATCTGCTCATGTAAGTTTTTAAATAATGCACTGTCCATATTCCACATATGGTGAGTAACAACCAAGTCCACAGTTCAGTCCAGACTCTTTAACAGAAGTTAGTTCCAGACAGATCATGTGGTAAATGTGAAAATAAAATCAAGCACAATAGAAGGTTTATGAATTATCTTAGTTTTTTCTTCTTCAAACTTATACCACAGTTCAAACAACAACTTGTCTAAAAATGTGCAATTTTCCAGTCACTTGAAAGAAATGATTTTGAATGTTGGTGTCCTTTGTGTTTTCATATTTTTGTTTGAACCTGTGAATCAGGATAGATGTTAAATCCTAATGCCAGATGTTTCCTGTAATGCTCCACCCTCCATCTGTGTCTCCTGCATCTTAGATTGTTCTGAATTTTACCTCCATGGACCTCTTCAGGAGCCACTTGTGCTGGTACGACCATGTGGAGGTCCGAGATGGGTTCTGGAGAAAAGCTCCACTGAAGGGTCTGTTTTCTGTGTGTGTTATAACCCCAGTCCTAAGCACTGTGAAGCACATGGTGACAGCCAGTGTCATTATTTCCCAATGTGCTTTGGCAGGTCGTTTTTGTGGGGACACACTTCCAGATCCAATTATCTCAACCGACAGTCGATTGTGGATCGAATTCAGAAGCAGCAGCAGCTGGGTGGGAAAAGGCTTTTCAGCTGTTTATGAAGGTGCCTCACGCACTTTGCTATACATGTACACTGCAGACATCAAAAGGTGTAAATATATGAAAATACAAGTCTGTGAATGAAATGAAACACTGCCATCAATCTCACTTCTCACCTCCTGTGCAGCCATCTGTGGAGGAGAAGTGAAGCGGGACAGCGGCCAGATCCAGTCCCCCAATTATCCTGATGACTACCAGTCCAACAAAGTGTGTGTGTGGAAAATCACAGTGGCAGAGGGTTTTGATGTTGGCCTCTCGTTTCAGTCGTTTGAGGTAAAATCAACTGTTATACAGCATCTATTTTCTTTTTGGTGTGTTTGCAATCATAACTCAGTTATCCACTGTAGCTGTGCCTAAATCCTCAGGTTTGATTTACATCTGTGCAATAACCTGAGCCAATTACACAGTAGCAGCAACAAAAGTGAAAACTGAATCAATAGCTATACCTATAACTTTTCCAGGCATAATGTCATAAATAGCTTTTTGTGTTATCTGGAATATGTGTTGTTATTGTAACATTTAACTGTATGTTACTAGAAGTTGTTGTGATTGTTGTGATGAAGACTGAAATAAAAACATTACATTACATTAAATGTTGTGGATAGCAGGAGGAGGCTGGTTGAAAGATCAGACTCTACTCTCCTGTGTATGAGCAAACATCACTGTTCATGCTTTGACTGCAGATTGAGAGACATGACAGCTGCACCTATGACTACGTGGAAGTGAGGGACGGTGGTTCAGAGAGCAGCCCGCTGCTTGGACGTTTCTGCGGATTTGACAAACCAGATGATGTCAAAAGCAGCTCCAACCAGCTCTGGCTCAAGTTTGTGTCTGATGGGTCGGTCAACAAAGCTGGGTTTGCAGCCAACTTTTATAAAGGTCAGAAAGTCATTTCAGGGAGAAGCTGCCAGACAATCAGAGAGATTTTTGGTTTACACATGTAAAAAGTGATGCTTTTGTCTGGCACAGAGAACTAGGAACTCATATTTATTTTATTTTTGTTGTTAGAGATGGACGAGTGCTCTGGACCTGACAATGGTCATTGTGAGCAGCGCTGCGTGAACACGCTGGGTAGCTACAGGTGTGCCTGCGACCCTGGATATGAGCTGGCAGCCGACAGACGCAGCTGTGAGAGTGAGTGTAGAGAGAGTGACAGGGCTTCACAGTAAAAAATCACCAAAGGGAAATTAAATTACAACGTTTCAGCAGCAAACTTTCAGATGCACATATTCACACAGATACTCATAGACACACACCTGGTAGAGATACAAGACACAGAAAAATAAAAATAACTATTAAATATTAATTAGGTAAAAGGATGGGGATGTATTTAGTTTGTAGCCAGTCAGTGTAGTCACAGGGTGTACTCCTCTAACTCCATCATGTACTGTATCAAATGGCCCCTTCCCATCATTGCATTGTCCTTAAATCACCACTGTTCTGCTCATTCTGTTTGCATTTACATCAAAAAGTATTTTTGTCATGAACTAGATGAAAACTGAAGCTTTCCTCTTTCACCACAAGAGGGCAGTGTTGTCCTGCTGCTTCCGTGTGAGACACAACTTCATTCATCCAAAGACTGAGGACTGAGAATTAATCTCACTCCAGTAAAGTTTGTCTTATTTTACCGACTAAAACTAAGAACTTTCTGTGTAGTTCCAGTCCCACAATTTCATATAATATGAAGTGTATTTGTGTATGGCTTTGTATTTTCATATTATTTAATCATGGGTCATGTAACTTCTGTTATGCATGTGTCTTTCTTTCTCTTTATTACCACTAAAATGTATATTTCCTCCCACCAGCAGCTGCCTGTGGCGGCTTCATCACCAAGCTGAACGGCTCCCTCACCACCCCCGGCTGGCCCAAAGAGTACCCCCCCAACAAGAACTGTGTGTGGCAGCTGGTGGCGCCCATTCAGTATCGCATCACCCTGGTGTTTGACGTGTTTGAAACCGAAGGAAATGACGTAGGTTTTTGTTCAAATTGATTAAAATTGTTGTATTTCTGCAGAGGTGTGATCGTGACTGTTCGTGTGATTCCTGTCAGGTGTGTAAATATGATTATGTGGAAGTGCGCAGTGGGTTGAATTCGGACTCAAAGCTTCATGGGAAGTTCTGTGGAGCAGAGAAACCTGAGGTCATCACCTCCCAGCAGAACAACATGAGGATTGAGTTCAAGTCGGACAACACTGTCTCCAAGAGGGGCTTCAAGGCTCACTTCTTCTCTGGTAGGTGATTGATTCTTGTTATATTATGTTTATTAGACTATGAAAGAGCCGAACCATCACAGCAGAACGCTGCAGGCAGCTGTCTTCAGTTCCTTCTACAACAATTAGGCCTGTGTAGTTTGTATGAAACTGAATTTACCACGGGTTATTAGTATAGCATGCTTAATGTTAAAGTCTAAATAGGATTTTCCATGACTATTTTTGAATTATGTACATTTCATCTTGTATTTATAATTGATTCTTCGTTATTTTAAAATTTAATCACAGAAATCTATGGATTAAATGATACTTCTAACTTTATCCTTGACTTGAACTCATGAAATCCCTCAGTGACATCTTCCTGGTGCAGTCATGTGACAGTGTTTGAATCACAAACCTTCAGAAGTGTGTTCACTGTGGTCCTTTTGGTCTGTTTTATATCTGTTTTACAAAAAAAAAAAAAAACATGAATTAAAAGTTGTTATTGTTTCAACAGATGTGGATGAATGCTCTAAAGGTAACGGAGGCTGTCAGCATGAGTGTGTAAACACCTTTGGGAGCTACAGCTGTCAGTGTCGCAGCGGCTTTATGCTGCATGACAACAAGCACGACTGCAAGGAAGGTACAGTGTGTCCACCAGTGTCCACTCATATATTCTCACCTCTAGAAGAAATAGACACCAGTGTTGTTTTGACCAACCAGATCTTTTACAGTGACCTATATATTATACAACCTCTGTGGAAAAGTAGGTTTGTGTGTGGAAAGCTGTGGGTTTGCTTTCGTTTTTCTTGACTTTTAATAGACAGGAATATCCCAGGGGACAGCTGAGTGGAAGAAGAGGAAATGATGTTGACGCAACTTTCATTGTTTTCGTCTGGTGTGTTGTTTTGTTTCTTGTCTCCAGCGGGGTGTGATCACATTGTGACCAGTGTGTCAGGCACTATCAGCAGCCCGAACTGGCCTGACAAATATCCCAGCAAGAAGGCCTGCACCTGGTCTCTGTCCACAACCCCAGGACATCGAATCAAACTTGTACGTCATGATCGAAGTTTATTTTAGAGTTTTTAAAGCGTTTGTGTTTTTAAATGCTGCTTTAAATGACTCTCAGGTTTTTAACGAGGTCGACATGGAGGCTCATCTGGAGTGCGCCTACGACCATCTGGAGATCTACGACGGGAGAGACCATCGCGCACCGAGTCTGGGGCGCTTTTGTGGCACCAAAAAACCATCTCCTGTCGTCTCCAGTGGCAACAAAATGTTCCTGCGCTTTTTCTCAGACAACTCGGTGCAGAAGAGAGGCTTTGAGGCTTCATACAGAGCAGGTGGGCGAAGACACCGTAAACTGTTGTGCTCCCAAAAAAAGACTGAAAACAGAGCGAAATGGTGTTTTGGAGAAAGAATAGATTACCAAAAATGTGACCTTTGAACAGTGGGTTTGTTTTTTTCGTGTTTATGAAGCTGCATTCTTTCCTCACATTTACGAGTTCCTCCTTTTTGACCCTCTAATTTTGTGGTTGTGGATTCCCAGAATGCGGAGGAAGCCTTAAAGCCGAGGTCAAGACAAAAGATCTGTACTCTCATGCTCAGTTTGGAGATAACAACTACTCTGGAGGCTCCGACTGTCTGTGGGTGGTCACTGCCGAGAAGGGTTACGGCGTGGAGATCACCTTTCAAGTGTTTGAGATCGAGGAGGAGGCAGATTGCGGGTACGATTACGTGGAGCTGTACGACGGCGCTGACGTCAAGTCGCCGAGGCTGGGGCGATACTGTGGATCTGGGGTAGGGCTGATACTACAAGACTAAAGCAGTAAACACAGCTTCAAGCAAAATTATTTTTCAAAAACCCCTTCGTCTGTTTGTTTTCCTCAGGCTCCAGAGGAGGTCTACTCAGCTGGAGACGCCATCATTTTAAAATTTCACTCTGATGACAGCATCAATAAAAAAGGCTTTCATGTACGCTACACAAGCACAAAGTTTCAGGACACGTTACACGCAAGCAAGTGACTCTCTAAACCTTCCCCGAACCTAAATGGAGACTTCACCCCTAACATTTGGTCGGTCACACCCATACTCAGGCGAGGAGTGAATGCATGGGCTGACACCACAAACACCAAGCCACATATTTTACGTTGACATCTGTTAGACAGAGTGAAGCCATGCAGAGAAATTACATCTTTCCTCTTCCTCATTATATAGCTGTATAGGATGAAAGAACTAGTCCGAGTATACTCAGTCACGCTGCCTGTAATGAGCTGATTACGTCATAGCACTGTGTTAAGATTTAAAATGTATATATTGTAATATAGTTTGTTTTTTAATCATCATAGTCACTGTGTCACTTTGTACTGTCTGAGGTTGAAAGGCCGATCACATCTACTACAGTTTGATGTTTGATGTCCTCTGGCAAATGCACATAAGTATGAACAACGAACTTGTTCAGCAACCTGGTCTGTTATTTAAGATGATCTCCTGTTGTGGCTTTGTTTTAATGTTTGAGTTCACATGTTGTGCATTGACATCCCTCCACAGTCCTTTACTTGTCACTTCACATTTACGTTACTGCTTCTATACTGAACATGAGGAATAACTTAACACCAGTAGAAATAACAATCCAGGGTTTGGGTGTGGTTACAGGTGCAGCAGGACATGTTTCTGACCTCACCCCAGCTGTACCCATCATGATGCTTGTTGTGAACCACTGGTTTTTCTCCAGATATTAAACCAGCATCATGGAGTTTTGTTGCAAACTAAGTTATTTGTGAGATTGGTGCAGTGTGTGAGTCGTGGTAGCGCCCTTCTCTTCAGGTTTTAGATGTCTACCTGTGAGTCATGTGACGCTCTCTGTCCACATCTTTGACTTCTGACATTGATCAGACCCAGTTTTGGTTTCTTTGTCTCTGCTTTATTGGTGCATTGTTTCGTTTTTTTGTGCTTTAGCACCAATGCACAATCAAGGGAATAAATGAAACCAATAGTAGCCGAGTGTCGGCTACATGCCACTTGATTGTGTATTGTGCTTTAACACCAATAGCATCAATAAATGTAACTAATAGCAGATGAGTGTTGCTCATGCATGATCCAAACAAAGCACGAACCAGTGTGCTTAGCTCCATAGCACTGGTTTGAATATTCATGATTAATTATGAATATTAACTTTCAAGAAATACTTCTACTAAAATGTCATTCTGTGTGATGCTGGGTGCCACTTGCAGCATTAACATTACTCTCAATTCATCTGTACAGCAAGTAGAAAGAATAGTTTAAGAATTATCCTCAAATTTAAACTTAATTTGTGCACATAAAAAAGACTATTAAACTTTACTTTTATACACGTATCATCATTCTGCTACTGGATCACAGAAAGCTTCCCTATGGTCCTTGAATGCATCACATCACTATAATGACATGTCACCATTTAATCAGCACAGTAACACAATAGATCAAATACTGTATTGAATGAAAAATGTGTTTTATTGAATGTATTAGTAAGTTAAGAAAGATTACTGAACTGTAAAAAGAAACAACAGCACATTATGTCAACATCTGCCTCACAACAGTTTCACATTCTTCACTGAAGCACAACTTCTCTGAAATGAAATGTGTGGTGTAGATCCAGTCTACAACAACTTAACAAGTGTTATAACAATGAAATCAAAAATTCAAAGTGCATTATACAATTACAAATCTACATTTTCATGTAATTATGTACAAAAGAAAGTATAACTGTTTTTTGGTTTGTTTGTTTTTTCATATTTAATTTTATGCTTGTTTGGTAACTTTTGGTAACTTTCAACCACATCTCCTTCTGTTCACAGCTTTTAAATCTTTGGTAAGAAAACTTTGAGAGGCTCATTTTCATGCACTTTATCCAGGAAGCCTAAGTTGAAGTAAGGATACAGCGTCTCGGTGAAGGTCTCCCTGAAGGTGTAGAGGTGTGTCATGCTCTCTGCATTGTAAAAGGACACCAGGCCCCTCTTGTAGTCCAGGTACACGCCAATCCTGGCTAGTGGGTCCTCCAGGGACAGGACAGTTGGAGGAGATGTACCAGCCATGTACTGAATCCCATAAGAGAGGGAAAGAGTCCAGAAGCCGTTTGCCGGCAGGGCTTTGATGACTCCCTTTCTGGGCACTGACTCCCGAGCCACCCCCACAGTCCAAACGGTGCTGCTGTAGACTTCAATCTCCCAGTAGTGACGCCCGTGGGTGAAGCCCTGGCTTCCGAGCAGCGACAGGGCAGCGTTGAACCTGTAGGGATTGTCCTGCACGGTGTGATTAAAGGTCTGGTAGCGGACGCAGGTGAGGGAGGAGGTCAGGCTGAGCCAGGGGTTGGCCGTGCTGGAGTTAAATGTAATGGCTGCTGGAACTAGAGGAGGAAGGTGCAGGGATAAAGATTTAGGAGATTCTTTAATGCTGCATGTTCATTTCTGAGCAGGTCTGTGATTCAGAGGTGAAAGTGTCGCATTAAGTACCTGGATAAATGCTTCCTTTCATGGATTTCCACACTCTGTACTGCAGGGGCCCTGCAAACCGACCCTCACACAGACTGGGTGGTGTAAAGGCAGGTTTCTCAAACTTCAGCGAAGGCCTGCCAACAAAAGCGCAGGAGAACAGTGAAGAGAGGGAAGAAAAACAAGAACCCCTCAAGGATAAATATTCAGACTTTTCTCACACTCACCTCTGGAGCAGTGCTTTGATACTCTGTGATGAGACACGGGAATAAACACAGGAAAAGAGACACAGAGACTGGTAATTAGGTTTGTTGTATCTGAAAGAAGAGAAAGCTTTTTCCACATGACATCAATGTCTGAGCTCACGCTATCCCACCCTGTGGGATCTCCCTGTGGCCTGGGGAAAGTCCCGCAGCCATGGCCAGAGTATGGCCCCGTGCCTGAACTAAACTCCTTATTCTCCAGATCAGCGAGTGAGATCACTGATCTGCATCCTGTCTGAGCTCACTAAGAGGAAAAGTCTTTTGTTTGTGGCAAATAAGCTACATTATTACCAGCATGTTAAGTTTTCCTTCTGAAATGCATGATGTTAATGGCCTCTAAGAACTCAAACTTAACAGGAAAGCCAGAATGGTCACACCCTGCCCAGTTAAATTTAAGGTGTTGATGTTGGAGCCTGTTTAACACGTTGGCACCAAAAAATGCGTTTTGGAAACAAACAGATTTGAAATCACGAGCTCAGCATTTCTCTGCTTCATCATCCTCAGAGCTGACTCATCATACTCCTAATACCTTCCAGATGAACAGTGCTGTATTGGTTATGGAGTTCATTTAAGCTGAAATTACCCGGAGCAGAGTGAATGGGTCCTGTTCTTTCAGTTTGTCCTCGATCTCATGGACGGCTCTCTGCAGGCGGGAGATCTCCACACAGAGCAGGGCCTTGTGCTCGTCCAGGCGAATCAGCTCTCTCCGCTCCTCCGTCTTCAGCTTCACCTGCAGCAGCTTCTCCTCCTGGTACAGGAACTGGTGCAGGTCGCTGAACTGGGCCTCGATGCGCTGCTTTAGATCAGCAGTGTGCTCCTAAGTGGAGACGATGGACACATGGACACTGTCAGTGGGAGTCACCATCTCTACATTTAACAATTACATGACAATAACCGTCTGTGCACATACAGACAAAAAGCAGACTGAGGCTGGTCATGGAGTGCACATTTCCTGTGGTGCAATAGTGACGGCCTTCTGTGCACTATGATATATATTTATTGTAGATTTTATCTCACCTTGAGCTTTTTGACCTCATCTTCAGCTTCCCTGTCGTACTGCAGGGCAATGTTGAGCTCAGCCTTTAAAGAATCCATGGAGCTGTTTAGAGATGCCTGTCAGGGCAGAGATACAACAACACTACATGTTGACCCACTTCTAATACAGTGTCACATCTTCTTTCATTAATCGCTGTGGGACCAAACACTAGACAGATACAAACATGGTAAAATAACGTGATAGACTTTTCCTTTCATCCAATGACTGGTATTTAAGAAACCAGACACAGCAGTGATTAACTAATAAAGTGCAACTTAAAATAACTTTTTAGAACAGATGTAAATGACAAAAGTAGCCACCAATCACTTCATTCACTAAATATCCTGCACAGTGATGTAAAACAATGCAATGCAGCCTGGTGTAGAATTTGAAAACATCAATACAAACTGTGAAACCCATATTGTAAACTGTAGAAATGTAATTAACACATCCTCACCCTGTACTTCTGCTCAGCCTCCTGGACACACATCATGGAGTGAGTCCTGTGCTCCTGGGACAGACCACACACCAGACACACCAGCTCCTGGTCCTCCTCACAGTACAGCTTCAGCTCCTCCCTGTGTCTGCTGCAGCGTGGGACCGGTGCAGGGACCCTCTCCGTCACCCCAACATCTGCCAGGCAGGCTCCCGTCCCGCTCTCCTCCAGACCCTGACAGTAACTCTCCACTATGTTGGCAACGATACGGTTGGGCCTGTAGCTCTGTCCGGGGTACACCTTCCTGCACTGAGGGCAGGAGCCTGTGCCCCCCTGCCCGGGGCCCCGGGGCCCTGCCCAGTAACCCTCAATGCAACCTCTGCAAAAGGTGTGATCACAGGGCAAAGACACCGGCTGCTTGAAAAGATCCAAGCAGATGGAGCAGGTCAGATCTCTGCTGATTCTGTGAGCTGAGCTCTTGGCGACCGGTCCAGCTATGGGAGGCTGTCGCAGCTTTTCCATTGCTGTTTGCACAGCAAAGTCTCCCTCTTTAGGTTTCCAACTTTTTTTCTCTGGCTTTATCCCCTGGTTCAGCTTTTCCAAGTTCTGCAGATAAACTGTCTGGATTTTCTTGACTTCTTTCTGATTCTTGCTCATTCCTCCGCCTTGATTGTTTCCCTTTGTTCTGACTGCAAAGCTGGACCTCTGTGTCCTTCCTCTCCTGCAGAGTGTGGCCACTCTCTTCGGCCTCCAGTCTTCCTGTTGACTGTGGGGAAATGAAGTGGGTGGTGCTGGAGCAGCCTCAGCCTCTCACATCCACATCAGATAGTGAGGGGATCTCAGCGGCCCCCCTTTTCCCTTCACGCTGACGTCACAGAGTCAGGAAACTGAGGCGGACCGTCCATACTCTTTTCTTGGCGTGTTTATTTAGTGAGGAAAGTTCTGTTTCACTAAACTCTTAATCTGCTGGAGAGTAACTCCAGAAAAATGTAAATCCATTTTATGTGACTCTGTGTGTGTGTGTGTGGGTGGGTAACACACTACAGATTCCCGGCTTCTTTTAATGGCAGTGCTCTCTGCCCAGAGTCATCGTGATGAGTGAAGGGTAAACAAGATCATTAAGTGATTTACACAATGAAAGAAGACATCCAACAGGAGGAAAACTTCCCGATGGACAAACACAAACACAGCAGACGTCCTGCTTGTTCTTGTGTGGTTATTATCGCAGACACAGTTTGTTCCCTCGAGGTTTCATGAACATCTGTTGAGTCAAGCTTCTTTCAACGTGCAAGCAGAGTATTGATGTTGTTCAAACAGTCTTTGGCGTCTACTCAGCAGTTTCATATGATCAGACTGAATATTACAGGATGTTACATCAGGCACAGTAAACTAAACACAGACACTCTGTGGTTATACTGAAACATGATCACACGTTGGAGAGTAAAACCACAGCTGGATTACATGAATGAATTTATTTATTTTAAATCAACTAGTACTTTATCATCCTCTTCGATGTGTGCAGTGTCTTATGATGGTTTAAACTGGTTGAAAAGGCACCAAGACTGTCAACAGGTAGATAAGGTGTGAAGGTGAAAAAGCAGAAACAACAACTTCAGTGAAAAATATTTTAGGTCCTTATAGATGTGTAGTTGCTGATGGTTGAACATGTGAATATAATTTTATACTGGCTCTGTTAACTTGTCTGATTTATTTCAAGTGTGTGTGTTTTGGTGTTTTTCTGCCTGACAAAGATGTTTCTGTTATGTTATGAACAACAGTGACATCAGGTGGCCACACTGAAGACTTAACAAAAAGAATTACTGTCCAGTACATTTAAAACTTGTTTTGTAAAATTGCGTTGTGCTCTTCATAACTTAGCTGATAATACCTTAAAATACCAGAATCTATAAACTATCAAGAGAAAAACAAACAGGCACTGTGTGACTGAGTAAACCATCAATGGTTAAAATGTAACAAAGCAAAAAATATCATTATTAAATATCATCAAAAATACTCAGTCCCGCATATACTGTGCAAATAAACACAGGTGTTATTGTTTCTTTCATTAGTAAAATGAAAATGTCGAGGCAGAAAAAGCGATCGGGAGCTGCTGTGATGAACAAGGTGAGGAAACACCTGTGGAGGCCTCAGGAGTCAGATCTCCACAGTAGCACAACTTTCTCTGACGCTGAAGAGCTGTAGAGCTGAGCAGGGTGTCACACCTGAACATGGATGAACATTTCTGGCATAGCAACAAAATTAAAGTCAGCTACGTGTTTATATTCACACAATTATTGTTTGATATTATCATGAAGTTTAGCCTAATGTGTAGAAAACTGTGCGAGGGTATTGTGACCTTCAGAGGATGAGAAACTGAACTGTTTGTACAGAATGTATTTAGCTGTGTTAACATTTCTGAGATAAGTGAAGGCTCCAGGAGGATCTTCTGATGGAGGAGCAGTTTTCTCAGATCCCACACCTGCAGGAGGAGGAGAGTGACCAATGTGAAGTGTAAGGAGGAGGAACTGTTTGTGTGATTTCATTGTATATTTTTGATAATTTACCGACACTGCCTCAGTACAGATGTAGCTCTTAGCCTGTACTCCTTGCAAGTCATACTGAAAAGAGCTATTCCTCTATTCTTTGGGAAATTTTGCACTGCAAACTAACAGCAAAAATACAGTCTTTTATCTTATAGAAATCATTTCCTGACAGCTACTAACCAAAAACACAACAGTTTGACAGATTCCTGTTTATATTGATTTGTTTCCCCCTCGTTCCTCAGCACTGATTGGCTCTTTTCACTTTCACCTCACCTGAGTTCACTTGTTCACTACCTGCAGACCCTCCACACTCCACACACTTATCTATTTTTCCCCAAGATGGACCCTTAATTAGTTTTGATTGAAGTGTTAATCTTGTATTTGTTTCTCTCAGACTCACCAGTGTGTTTGCACTCTCTTTAATCTTTGGAGAATAAATATTTGTGATGAGAAGCAAGTTTAAAAGACTGATGCAGACCTTCCCTCCTGAACCACCTCCTCTATAACAATATATTTTCACAGGTGAATGTTTTCAGCTGGACATATAACAAGGCAGGACATAGATAAATAACAGTGGGTGAGTAATAAGTGTGATCCTTTGAAAAGTAAAAACTACAGTGGTGGTTCTGTGGTGACAAACATGCACCTATGTTCATATAAGCATGAAATACTGTGTACTACAATGATATACAGTGCAGTAACCCTGCAACAAAATCAGGTCACATATGGTGTATGTGTTGCATTAGTCATGATGTGCAACGACTGGAAAGAGAAGAAAGGCAGTGTGGTATGAAACTTTTATCTGCTCTATTCCACATTTACTGCGGCTTCAGGAGAGAACAAGTCAAATGATGGGACACAGTGTAATTAACCTGTAACCTTTAGTGGTCCCTAATAAAAATGACCATGACAGCTTCTTCAAAGCCTGCTGTACACAGGGGAGGGATTAGGATTGGTGAGTTAATTAAAATGGTAAAATGCCTTAATGTCATGATTCCAGTAAAGCCTCCTGGGTCAAAAAATTTTAAGTGGGGTGCAACAAGGTTAAAAGAGGAGGAGCTGCAAACTAGAAGCTGTTTGATAAATGTTACATTTTTACATGTGCACTTCAACCCATTCTGCAAAAAACACATCAGGAGTTGTGACTTTTTACCCAGTACTGGATGAAAAAATGCTGGCGATGAATAGATAGCAGCAGTTCAGAGAGGCAGAAGAAGAAGGAAAACAATGAGAAGGAGGGACCAGGAATTTGTGTACTCTGGGAAATACTTCCACCGATGCATGACAACATACAATACAGCTTCCAGCAGGGACAAGGTCCTGCCACCAAACAAACACTGAAGAAAAACACAGCAGCACTTTAACTTTGGGCTGCAGTGTAAAAAAAAACAAGTGGCTGTTTAACCTCATCCATCCCAAATCCTGACATGTAGTTAATGCAAACTATGGTTGTGTTAATAATATTACATGAACAGGTATGTATACATGTCTGCTGTGACACAAAAAGACAGGCAGCAGTGGATATTTGTGGCCCAGCTGGAGACACAGTGTGAATATGTGCATAAATGTGTGCAGCCATGCATGTGAGTGTTAGTGGCAAATTCAGAGGGTAAAAAATGCATCATTTATGCGGAAAGACAGAAAATAAAAGAAACTCCTTTCCCGCAGACACACACTAAAAAGCATATCTGCACTGAGCACACACACCCTCAATTAAACCCGGCGCTCATGTGTAAGGCACCAGGGAAACTGGAGGCTCTCTGGAAGTTGTGAGGCTAAAAATAACTTCAGTGTCTGCAGGAGTGAGACAAACCTGTAGGAAGAGAAGAGGGACAAGGACAGACAACATAAAAAGACTGAATTTCTCCAGTTTTTTAAGAGTGGAGGTGAAGATATTATTCTCAAATTTCTTGTCATCTTAAACAAATAGAATAGAATTAAGTGACAAAAATTGATATATATTTTTCGTTTGTTACCATGGTTACTGTAAGCATGTTCACATGTAAATGTTGCATTTAGCTCCTATCACCAATATGCAGAAGTAAAGCCTCACATCATTGAAACACTGTTAAATGTTTTGAATCTCTGGAGAACTGCAACTTCAAGCTGTCACTACAAAATCATTTTGCACATTAATACATACTACAATAAAACACAACTATAACAGGTGGTTTATATCAGTGTGCATATGATGAAATTTCTATTTTATAATTTCTCCCTCTGTTTTTCTTCCATCATTCTGGTTTTCGTCCCTGTTTTATTTATATTTTTCTTTGTTTGTTTTCATGGTCAGACATCCCCTGACAATAAAGTCTCCTGCCTCCTCATGACTTTCAAAGCATTTAAGAGAAGGCACTTTAACAGGCACAGATGCAATGTCAGAGCATATTTTGGGAAGCTTCCTGCACTCGTATACATTTACCTTTCAGGTTAATGTGAAACCATGGGTAGAAACAGACGCACAGTACAACGTGTGCCCGGACGAGGCTGTAATTTCAACTTTCAAAGTCAAAATGAAGGAATGTTGCAGCATGATGTCTGCTCAGCCCTGTGGTTAGTTTAATGTGTGAGGGTGCTGTGTTTCCTGTGGTTTTGCAAAGATAAATCAACCAATGAGGAGCATCTAGGTTCACCTTCAGGGACACCACCACACTATAGCAATATATAGATACCTAAAATAATCTCCAAAAGTTTGAATAATTGACTAGTGTACTATGTTCCTATGGTTTCTAAAATATACACCAAAAAACCTACAGCTCTTGTGCATGCTGACATACTTTGTTGGCTTAATCCTGAAAATATTACATGGCTTAAACTACAGACCAGGAAGTGACACATCTAAGACAAAGTGTGTGTGAATGAAGTGAGAAAATCCTTTAGGCAGACTTTATGCAAGGTTGTCCTGTCTGTTGTTGGAGTGTAAATATAATATTCCTCTCCTTGTTATTATTATTGGTATTATTATTATTATTATTAGATCTGAGCATATACAGCCAACACACGAATCCTTTTTTAATTTCCTCAGAGAGTCAGACTGTCTGAGTGCATCATCACTGCAGGTTACACTGTGTCTGGCTCTTCTAATAACATTTGTCACGATGTAAACACCTCTTCATCACCTCTCTCCTATAAATTGTTTGCCTCCTCTTCACTTGTTGAGACCACCTCATGCACTTTGTGTATCAGCTGAAGATCACGACTCAGATCAGCAGTTCTTCAGGTTCCAGCTTTTTGTTGTTGTTGTTGTTGTTGTTGTTTTTGTGGGTGATTACAGTTTCACGGTGTTTTTTCCTGAGCCCAGAGTGTCAGCGCAGGACTGTGATCAGCTGTGCTCCTCCTTCATAGATCTGCTGTGTCTCTGCAAGCTGCTGCACATCACTGAGGGTCGTGTGAGGAGCGACAAACGGAGGATTGCAGGGTTTTTTTTCCCGCATTTTCTTCAAAGCGGCAACACAAATTCAGACGCAATGCAGGTACAGTAAGCATGTGTCCCTTGAAGCTGTCATTTTATCATCGCTTGGTAAGATCCAAGCAGCATGCAGACGGAGTTATTATCGATATTTCGGGGTTTGTAGTAATAACTGAGAACTTACTCGGAGCTTGTGGTACTTTGTAATTTAACAACAGTAGAGTCTCATAACTTAAGATTTCAGAAAATATTTACATTTTGAATATATTTTATTGAGGTGTGCACAGACAGAGTGGAAGGATTTTTAATACTCAAAAGTTAGATTACAGTTACAAGTAAAAGTCTTAATCACCTTTCAAAGCTACATATAAAGTCTTCGTAAACTCTTTCAGGCGATATATCGTTATTGGGAGGTGACACCCTAAAAAATGTTGTATTGTTTTAACACTGTACTGGGTACCTACCTGCAGCTTGGTTTATTTAACCCAATAAGATGTGTTGAAAAAAATGCTGGGTAAAAATGTTGTAATGTTGAGTAAAAATTACAAAATGTTGCATAAAATTACAAAAATAAAAAATTAACCCAGTGTGTAGTTAATTAACATTGACATTGACATTGACATTGATTAACATTGATTAACCTTGTGTACTAATGATGCTCTTAACATGATAACTGGTGGATGTAGGGTAACATTCACCTTTTTATTATATTCTGTTATCTCAGGTGCCTTGTACTTGTTGATCATTTTGCAACTAAAATCTGGTGCTACAAAGAAACTAAAGATGCTGGATAAATGTTGCAGAGGAAACACTATAACACATCTCACTGAAATGTAAATGTGTTTACATTTACAGGTAGCTCAAAATTTAATTTTAACAGTGATAAGGTTTGTGCACTCATTTATTTATTTATTTATTTTCCCACTACTGGCAGTTTGGAGCACCTGCACTGGATGTGTCATGCTGACCTCAAGGCAAATACTTTATTTGAGTCTGACTAATAACTGAGCTCAAACACATAAACAGAAATATAAGACAAAAACAAAGATGTGCAGGTAACAGAGCTGAAATACATGACACTAGTGTGTGCGTGTGTGTGTGTGTGTGTGTGTGTGTGTGTGTGTGTGTGAACCATATGTGAAGATCAGTGGAGGTCGGTTGCCCACAGTGCTCATGATAACTTCGATGATCACAGGGAGCATCTCCCTACTCAGCAGACATGGCTTCTTTCCTTTTAATAATGCAGCGCTCAGGATGTTAAAACCCAAAAGCAGCTTCTCCTCTGCTCCTTAACAACAAGACATTTTCAACCTGTGGGTGCACAAAATCTGAAGGCTTTCTCTTCATATGTATATTTTTACAGCAGCACAGTGGGATTTAAAATAAACATGTACACGACACTTCTAATCGCAAAGGTTGTGGGAATACTGGAAATTGAGAGATTGTGCATTTAGACAATCCAGAAGCCTCTGTGCTGCATACACATATGAGACTGCTGTATGTACTTGAATGGTTATTCATGCATTTTAAAATGTGACTGTGTGACTCACATGAAGAGTGTGTTTGTGTGTGTGTTTGATCACTCAGATGGTCCATCAAGTATCAGTCTTAGTGTTTTACTCATAGTCATCAGTCACCTCAACCATAGCAGCCAACTCTGATCTTTTATTGATGCAGTTTTAAGGAGTGTGAATTATTGAGCGACGCTCTGGATGCTGTGTATGCTTTGGCATCCCTCCATATTCAAGTCCAAGGGGACTGAGCAGCTCCCCAGACAGTGGTTCTGTCTATGTTTGCTACAAAAGGCTTTACATTGCTTCTCCAATACCCTCTAAAAGAAAGCTGTTTTATTCATACAGCCCTTTATCACAACAATTACAGGACTGCAGAGGCAGTGCGTGCAGACAAGGCAGCAGGGACAACCCCAAGAAATAATCAAACAGACTGAGCCCCGGGTTGGACAAATGTACAAGGAAGACTGAACATGTCACAACATTGTACAATAACACTGACACTGGCTCTGAACCAACACATATAAACACAACCCAACAAAGAGACAGTGCCCAAAAACATACACAAATAAGATTTGACCGAGTATGTTGTTTTACAGTAGATTGGTTGTGTATTTTAAACTCGCTGCTCTATAAACGTTAACACTGAATCTAAATATAGAAACACTGAATGTGTGTCCAGTGTAAGCTGAGAAGATACTATGTGATGGAGGAAACATCCGGAAGCACAACAGCTTGTATGTCTCTGTTCCCAGAAGTGCTCCTGTTACAAGAATAATAAATCTTTTTCAGATCCTTCTCTAATTTTCCAGGAACTGAGCACGTTTAAGATTTCTTAACGTGCATCATAAACCCAAAGGACATGATTTTACTGAACTGCATGAACTGATCCCCTCCTGATAGCAGTGTTTAAAGTGACTCCTGATCCTGAAGAAAAGATAAGATAAGATAAGATAAGATAAGATAAGATAAGATAAGATAAGATAAGATAAGATAATCCTCTAATCCTCCACAGAATAAAGTATGTTTCCTCATCACCTCACTGAAGCCTGAAAACAGCCTCAGCTCTAACCCAGTTTGTCATCTCTCAAAACCTGAATTAAAGCTGACTCCTCCCCCTACCACACAGGGTGGAGTCACAGTTCAGATGGAAAGAGCTGTGGGTAGAGACTTGGTGGGTTTATTGGTGTGGCTCTGTGGTTTTAGGCTCAGCTGAAGTGAATAAAATAATTAAACCTACATCAACATTAATGTTCACTGCAGGTCCAATGTTCAGTCTCCTAACTGTCAGTAGAGACATGTTTCCTCAAGCTGTTTGTTGTCATTTCTGTTGTAAATTCATGACTGTGTTTGTAGCCTTAAAACATTCAAATTAAACTGCTGTACTCTTTCTGTAAGGGGCCTCGACTTGTGACTAATGCAATATGGGTGAGAACCAACATGGAGGTAGACACATGACTACAGACTAACCTCTCCAAGAGTCACACATAGAAACTGTCTTTGATTTGTTTGTTTTTTTGTTGAACATGTTGATGTGCCTTTAATTGGACATGATGACTGTGATTTTTTTGTTTATTGGAGAAACTAATACAACACTATATAAGCAGTCATGTGATTCACTATGATAAAGATGAAGTAAACGCAACTTAACCTTTCTCTTATTATTGAATTAAATCAAATAATGAATTTGGTGTATAGTATACGAAACACAGAAGACAGAACTGGGCGCCTTGTGAGACTGGACTTGAAAATCCCATGAGGTCTATGTTGAGTCTGCAAAGAGCTTTTCTGTTCTCTCTCAGAGGACAGTTTCTTTCTGTCCTCCTCAGGCCGATGAGAAGGCGGTGGACGGCGGCCTGCTGCCTGATGCCAACGGGAAAGATCCAAACCCGGGGGGACAGACAGAGGGCTCCAAGTGGCAGAAACCACGACTCTCTCGTAAATCACTAATGAAGTGCTGTCTCGTGAAGTGGATAATCGCCAGCACCACGCAACAAGGGCCAGGTAGAGGCACAAAAAGAGACACACCCCCAGGCTAACAACCCGTACAACAATATCATGTATTGAATATGTCTATGATTGTGTGTGACAGCAGGGGAAGCAGGATAGCAAAGCAGAGTTAATACAGTTGGAGTGCATGCCCTCAATTCTATGTTGTGCAGAATACATGAATTTTAAAGCATCTGTCCCATCTCCAGTATAGGTCTACTATAGATCTATTTAAAATTCTACTTTCTTGCCTGCTTTCAGTGTTTTACAGCACAAACCTCTCTCCTCACCCAACGTCGCTTTAATCCAGCATTTAATCAGTCAATGAATGGACCCCTAATGCTTTCACAGTTTCTCTCACAAACACACATAGAATTTTTATTCACATACACAAATAAACAATAAAGCACTTTGATCCCTTAGGTAAATATATGCCTGCATTTTCTTGGTTGATAAATTAAATTATTAACATTGTGTGGAGACATGCAAGACAGACATTTCTCCATCTGTTCTTCCACTTTCATATTTTGTCTTTCTTTATGATCAGACAGCCCCTTTGAATTTACTCATCCAGCAATAATCAGTTTTAGTCAGAAACACAGTGACTGAATATTTCTTCTGTGGTTGCTAGAAATTACCTGCTGTTGTCATCCAAAGTCATTCACTGCTGACTTCTCTGTCTGCCAACAGACAGATGGCCATGTGACTTGGCCAGGAAAACAAAAGCAGGACAAATGGTATAATGGCTGACACACAGTCACATCAAAAATGTTGTGCCTGTATTACAGAAACTGCCATACCATTTAAATACAACTATGTATCCTGTCCCTAAATTCAACACCAGCAAGGAAATAGTGATGATGTTTTATTCATGAGTATCTGCAGTAGTACTCATGTGGGCAGAAAGTACTGAACCACTAAAATCTCCTTGCTAATGCATTTTGTAAACTCAAATCCAGCCTAATTTCTCACTTTTGTTGTATATTTTTCCATCCGGACAGTAAGTTACTTATTGAAATGGAAAGATTTAAGACTGAACCATACTTTGTGTGCTGCTATCTTCATTGCCATCTACTGGTCTGCTCACATTATAGCACATGAGTGTCTCCTGCCCCACCCATTGTCTAGTGTAGATGGTGGTCTGCACTCAGTGTCATGCTGTGTAAGTGTATACTGTCAAAAACTGACTCAATGGATGTGACAAGAAAAGAGCCACATAAGAGGTTTGCTCATTTATATAACATATGAGTAACACTGAAGTATGAAAGTCAACAACTTCAGCAATTCAAGCAGCATGTGCAAAAGGTGCAAATACCACAGGAGGTTGATGCCAGGTGGAAGGAAGAGACAGACAAAGCGACTACATGAAAATGTTGTTGCCTGATGCAGCAATGTGAGTGATGGCTGCATTGTCTGCATCCGTGCATGCTTCAGCCACCTCCACTCTGGTCTGTATTTAATAGAAGAACAGGGATAGATCAGCACTTAAGGTGCATTAAACAGCATAATGTTGCAGTATTTCTATGGCGGGCAATGAGCTCATACATCTTGCATGTTTGTGTAATGGCTGAGTGTGTTTCTGTCTGACAAAGTAGAATTGACCCACACATCAACAATACTGTAAAAATATCCACATGTGCGAGCAGGAGATATAACTAGTAGCAGCCTTTTATCAGCAGGACGACCCATCACCTCTGATCTCACAGATTATATTGCTGAATCATAAAGACAAAACTCTAGGGCTTAGACTTTTATCCTTCTAAAATCATACACTTATCTTATGCTATAGATAGGTATCATAAAGGTGGATGATAGGATCTATCTATCTATCTATCTGTGAACTAAAATTCTGCAAAATTTCTCACTTTTGTTCAATTTTTTCATTGCTACTTATTGAAACAGAAAGTGCAGAAGGTTTGGTTCAGAATGAATAAATGTTTCTAACAGCTTTGTCACCATCTACTGGACTGCTAACGTTATGTCATCTGGGCCTCTTCCTTAGAGTTAACCTTCCCAAGCTCCTTTCCCACCCGATCAGCTTAACAGACGTTCTCAGTCTAAAAGGGACTCTGTCACTTTAAACACTCATAACAGACAATGAAAAAACAATACATGTTTTAAACATTTATTTTTTGCAGTATTTAGTTGATTCATCACATCACTGTGAATGCTTTGATGAAATGATTTGACAGAACTGTTTTTAAAGCAAGCTTGTCAAATTAAAGTCACATTCTGTAAAAGAGAAAAGTTTACTTCTATGAAATGTGTGTTCTTTGTCCCTGATATCTAATCCCAATCAGAGCGCTTCATTAATTGCAGAAAATGAGAGTAAAAAAAAGAAAAACTAAGTTTTAATATGCATTGAATAATTACTGTAATTATATTATTGTGCAATGCACAGTGTAGTTATTACACACATTGAAATTGATATTGTTGACTCAGATCTAAGTGAGGAAGGAGTTAAGAGTGTAGTGGTCCCACTCAGGAATGAATGGTGTTCTGTGGAGCATCTTAGTGGCAGGAGTCTGCCACTGAATGGACTCCTCTGTGTGTCCAGCAGGTCATGGAGTGGTTGGGAGACATTGTCTAAGATGCCAGCAGACACTGTCTCCAGAGAGGACAGTCCCACCACCACAACATCTCCGACGTGACGGGTCAGTTCATTGAGTCTGGTGGTGTCGGTCACCCTCAGTCTGCTGCTCAAGCACACAACAGCAAAACCTTCACAACACTGTCTGGCAGATGTTGAGGGGCCTGTGTCGTCTCAGGAAATAGAGATGACTCTGACCCTTCTTGTAGAGGGCTTCAGTGTTCCTCGCCCAGGCCAGTTTATTGTCAGTGTAGACTCCAAGATATTTTTATTCCTCAGCTGTGTTCACGCTGTTGAAAAAGAAATTCACTGAGTTTTTTGTCAAAAAACAACAACAAAACAACTCCTTCTCATTCAGCAGGGCTTTCAGCTCAGGGTCTAATGCATCTTCCTGGTAGGCACAGTGTTCTCCACACTGAGGATTATGTAATCCATGACACCTTGAGGCAGACTGTCACTGTCCTCCCTGTGTAGACCACACAGCAGTGGTCTTGAAGCAGTCCCTCAGTGCCATGGTGGTGTCCTCAGACCAGCTCCTCACACCTGAGCGTTAATGTTGTTTATTCACCATAGGTGTGGAAACTGGAAGCAGATGGACTAGGGTGTGGTCTGAGCAGCCCAGTTAGGAGAAGGGTGATGAGCTGTGTGCATCCTTGGTGCATACAATAAGTCTTACTGTTGTGTGTGTGTGTGTGTGTGTGGCAGTTCACGTACTCAGGTGGGGAAGCATCATTCAACTCACCAAAGATGAGAGGGAGGAACGGGGGGGGGTGCGATGTTTGCAGCTGTAATGTAACTATATGTAATAACTATGGCAGCCGCGGCATCAGTCGATGGCAGGATGTACACTGTTGTTGCATTGCTGCCTGAGAACTCCCTCAGGAGGTAACATACTAACAGCTAGCAGCACAATGTCCCTGTGCTTCCACTGAGAGGTAATGCCATCTTTAAATAGCCTGTACATAAATGATATTATGATAATAGTTGTGGCCTTTTAGTTCATATTTCTTATATAATTTAATGTTCATTGTAATTATTTTGTCCATTTAGACTATTCAAAGTCTGACAAAACTGACTGAAAAGGCAGGTAAATCTTCTTGGATCTTATACACTATGACAGGTGTGGAAATGAGGCCCTGTGCATATTCAATATGTAATGAACCTTTTGCAAGCACTGGTTTCCTGTAAGACTGGTTGGGGCCATAATTTATTATATTGTATACATATATCATATTCAGGGTTTGAATCTCGGCTCGGGCCTTTCTGTGTGGAGTTTGCATGTTCTCCCTGTGTATGTGTGGGTTTTCTCCGGGTACTCCGGGTTCCTCCCACAGTCCAAAGACATGTTTGTTAGGTGAATTGATCCAACTAAATTGACCGTAGGTGTGAGTGGGAGCGTGAATGGTTGTTTGTCTATATGTTAGCCCTGCGATAGGCTGGCAACCTGTCCAGGGTGTACCCCACCTCCTGCCCGATGACAGCTGGGATAGGCTACAGCACACCCCTGCGACCCAAATGTAGAGAAGCAGTTATAGGAAATGACTGACATATATCATATTTAGAATATATTTAGAATTATTCAAATTAACTTAAATTAATTCACAAATTAACTTCACTTAATTAAACATCAGCTTGAAAGCAAAAACAGAAAAAAAAATATTTTTTAACAATTATAAATAAATTCAGGCACCAAAAAGTTAAGTTATTTACAAAAGACATATGTATGTATGTATGTATGAAGTATTTGAGGGGTAGGATTAAATAAGTTTATACTCCTTCCTACTCCTTCTCGGCCATGTAAAATTCACTCTTCTTGTATCAGAGACAGATTTCGTTCATTTAAATGTTTTTCTTTCTTTACATGTTCAAATAAAAGCCTAACTAATTAACTAACTAACTAACTAACTAACTAACTA
>OOFC01023023.1:0-25820 GCA_900323345.1 Pseudochromis fuscus
AGCACTTCTGATGATGCTGCTCTTTGGACACTTTGTTTTTAATGTTATTTGAAGTTAATGTCACTGTGTGAACGTCAGTAAAGACTATTTTATGTTCAGTGATGATTCTCTGTTGATGTTGTCAGAGCATTTCACACAAAAAACATGGAGGAACAGACTATATGGTGACACGGTTTCTACCAGGGATCATTTACTTTAAGTATTTTCTATGTACATTTGATGATTGATCAAACTGCTGCTAAGAGGAAAAAAAACATCAGTTTCAGGGTATGGATCATACGTGATCTTTAATCTTTAATCAGGGAAAACACTTTACATTTGAAGCCATTTCAGCTGCAGCCGCCTCCTGCTGAATCCTCTGAAGTCCGGCTTGGTCTGAGAGGCTCCCTTTAGCACTGGGTCTCCTCCTCAGACCATTGCTGCTTTAATTCAGCATCCATATTTGGTTGATTTCACTACTTGCTACCGGGTATAAAAAGGGTAGATCTGTGTTTACACTGTTGCCCAGCCCCCGAAAGAGTTGGTGCTTGCTAAGCACCAGTTTTTAGCACCTGGAGTCAGTGCTTACGTCGTGGATACACAAAGAACTTGTGCTAAGTAAGGCACCTGATCTGTTTAAAAGTGACACAGATCAGGTCCTAACAGGTTAATAACCTTCAAATTAGCCATTACATGATGCAAGATTAAGAGGTTACAGTTCACTTTACAGAGAAACGACCGGTAAAAAAAAAAAACTTTGTACTTTTATTCTAAAAGTAAATTTCATAGCCTGTACTTTTTACTTTAGTAATTATTTCAATGAGTACTTTTACTTTTACCAAAGTCATTTTTTTTTCACAACTACTTTTACTGAGTACAGAATGTAAGTACTTTTCCCATCTCTGTTTACACCATGATTTACACCATGATCTACACAGCTACGCTTCTTTAGATAAGCCTTCTTATCCGCCGTGCCTTCTCATAGGCTGGTGCTCGGGTCACACGTAGATCGGCGGCCTCCAAGTCCAATCACAGTCCGTTGTATGGCTACAGTGGGTGTGGCGACGCGAGGCTGGTTTTTCTTGACTTTTCCGTCCATTTCAGTTGCTCGTCACTAGCAGCCTCCTTTTTAAACGGGACAACATGGCTACTGCAGCGGGCCGTTACTACAGCGAAGACGGCAGGGCAACGAAGCGACAGAAGACCGACGGGATGGCCACGGTGAGTAGGCCCCGACTCTCCGGAGAGCCGTTAACAGGGCTAACGAACGGTCTTTGTTCCATTCAGACGGGCGGTGGAGGAAACTGTGTCACGACGCGTCGCAGGTCGTTCAATCTGTGACCAAAGAAGAAGAAATTCTTCTATGTTTTCTCCCGGTTTAACACTGTTTTAAACATTAATCCACAGAAACCCTCCGTGTCCCCGCATGGTTCTCCGTGAGCGGGACCTGCGGAGGGCGGTTTCAACGGCGGGGCCTCTCCGTAGCCCGGGCTTTGTTCTGAGCAGCACCGGCAGCGTTAGCACGGTGCTGGCACTTAGCTACATTGTACCAGGATGACCCATCAGGTTAGCTAGCATCAGGTTGGCTAGTAGCAAGCAAACAGCAGCTTTCTGGTGGCTCACGTTTTAGTAGTTCAATTATTCTGAAGTGTGGGTGAAAATAATTCAGATTAAAGTAAAAACACCACGGTAGTGAAGTCCCCTCCCCCACACGAGGTAAATGAGTGTTCTGTGACCAACACATACCTCTGTGCACCGTTATCTATTTGAATTTTTTTTATAACAATTTCTATTTACAACACTTGTATTATGTTCTGTAAAGGCAATGACAGTGGTTAACACAATAAAGATCTTTAAAAAAAGAACAGTCTCAACCATCAGGTTGGCTAGAATCAGAAACTACAGCTTTCTGGTGGGGATCACTTAAGTAGTTTGTGTAAAGTAATTTAGATAAAAGTAAAAACGCCATTGTAATAAAGTCCCCTTCCCCACCTACTCAACCTTAAGTTATTGTGTCTGTTCTGAGGAGATCAGAGATAACCGAGGACATAGGTGTGTCCTGGTTCTTTGTGTTTCATGAACTGTTGCTAAAGATTTTCATTTACCACTATTTTTTCTTTATTTTATGAGCTGTGAAGGCAGAGACAGGGCTCAGTGGTCAACAGATCTAAAAATAGAACAGTGTACATCCATCAGTGTTAGCTCAGTGGAACATGTGTTGGTTTGATGCAGTGGTAGCTGAATGAAATTAGATGAGATAATCCTGCATGTGTATAACTGTAGGGAGGTTTCCACAGAAAGGAACAAAATATTAAAAATAGAAGTTAAAAGCTGATCAGTAAGCAGAGCTGCTGGAGCACTACCATCTTGAAGAGTTTAATGTGTAAGATGGCCACAGTCAGGCCGACACCATTAAACTGAGCACTGTGCCTTTTGTTTTTCCCCACACAGGGATATGAAGATCCACACAAGACTCTTCCGTCCGTGGTGGTGCACGTCCGAGGTCTGGTGGATGGCGTCACAGAGGCTGACCTTGTGGAGGCACTGCAGGAGTTTGGAGCGATCAGGTGAGAGGAGAAGAAGAGCAGCTTCCTTTGGTTCCGATATAAGTGTTTATTTGCAGAGGTAACACCTGTGGTCTATGCTGTGTGCTTCAGCTACGTGGTGGTGATGCCTAAGAAGCGTCAGGCACTAGTGGAGTATGAGGACATGAACGGCTCATCCACGGCTGTGACCTATGCTGCTGATAACCAGGTGTACATCAGCGGGCACCCGGCCTTCATCAACTACTCCACCAGTCAGAAGATCTCCAGGCCAGGAGACTCAGATGACTCAAGGAGTGTCAACAACGTCCTCCTACTCACCATCATGAACCCCATCTACCCCATCACCACGGTAACGCCAGACACTTGGAAAACAGCTGACAGTGTTTCACATGTCAGGAAGTTTGAGTTGAAGCACAGATTTTGTCTTTGTTTGATTCAGTTTTATGGTACAAAACCACATAACAGCCATCGACAGTGAGCCTGCATGAAGAGACAAATGTTTTCATTAAAATGAGATTGATCTGAGATCAGCTCTTAAACCTCTGCCTGTTCAGGTTCAATCATGTGATGTTATGTTTCCTCCTCAGGATGTCCTCTACACCATCTGCAACAACTGTGGACCTGTCCAGAGAATCGTCATCTTCAGGAAGAACGGCGTCCAAGCCATGGTCGAATATCCTTCAGTCACTTGTGTTTTACTGTCATGTTTTTGCTTATATTTCTACACTGTGACTAAAGAGATGGGATACAGAGCGCTTGGATAGTCATTGGAACAGATTCATAGCTCTGATCTGCAGAGACAGACTTTTCTGTAGTTGACATGTTTTCACACCCAGAGGGAAAATTCAGGTTTTTATTTTTACCTTCGGGGCCTTTTTCCTTTAACGTCCTTAACTCTGCCCTTACATTCGACTCGGTTCAGAGCGCCCAGCGAGCCAAAGCTTCTCTGAACGGAGCAGATATCTAC
The DNA here is from genome assembly GCA_900323345.1 of Pseudochromis fuscus. Lineage (NCBI taxonomy): Eukaryota > Metazoa > Chordata > Actinopteri > Pseudochromidae > Pseudochromis > Pseudochromis fuscus. The sequence continues at coordinate 3,493 of OOFC01023023.1, forward strand.
TCTGGCTGCTGCACCCTGAAGATCGAGTATGCCAAGGTAAGACTGTGGAACAGAGGGGGTGGAGTCGCATCATAAGTTAAACACCAGGGATAATGAGTTCATACCAACACGTCGGTCACTGTGTGTTCTGTGAAATATTTATCATACAAAATATGTGCCGACAGTTTGGCGGCGTTTTAAACTTCTCTTCTATAAGCAACCTGAAAATATAACTCTGCAGGCTGAGAGTATGGTTTGTGTTCATTTCTTTTCTTTTTCTTCCAGCCCACCCGACTGAATGTGTTCAAGAATGACCAGGACACCTGGGACTACACCAACCCCAACCTGGGAGGACCAGGTAACACCTCCGGAACCCAATCACCTTCACAACCATCCACTGAGCGTCACTCACACTGTGTAGTTTCTGTAGCTGGGAGGTTCAGACACTGTGAAGATAGACTCTGCACTCCTGATGCTGCTGAGTGGATCCATCTGAAATCCTATATGTGGCATCATGACTGAAGGCTTGTTTTAACATTTAGATACAAACTGTGCCCAGGGTTTTTGAGGGAAGACACAGCAAATAAATACTATGCGGTGATCAGGAGTGAGACTCAGCTGTGGTAGGCAGGAACACGTGCAGACAATTAGACACTGAGGACGGGCCCCCTGTTCCTATTGGCTGTTGAGCTCATCAGTGTCACTTCAATCCTTCTAAGTCAGGAGGGCAGTGGGCCTGGGGCGAGTTTTTCTTGCTTAGCAACAATAAGAGCTTTGAACATGAGGTCACGTCTGTTTCCTTCTCAGAAACAGACAATGTTTTTCCGGAGGGGGAACTCTAACGTAGTCTCAGAGGCATTCTGGATTTAAAGACATCTACAGTATTTGAGTTTTTGTAAATACAGCAGGGAACCATCAGTATGATGTATTTCTGCACGGTGTAATAAAATGTAATCAGAGTTTATCAGACAGATGACAGAAGTGCTTTTGAGTCCTGGTTTTCTTTTTGCCTGCAGCAGCTGTTCCTGCCTCCGTCCTCCCAGCAGCAGGTTTCTGTTCTTACTGTTTAACAGACAACATGTATTTAAACTTCCTCACCACCACCGATCCTGGTCTGTTCCACTGTCTCACTTCTGCTGGTGAATCCAGTCTGGTTCTATTAACCTGAACAGAGTCCAGCTCTCTGACAGTCTGGCTGTGGATCACACTGTGGTGAGACTGGTGTAGATTTGTCTGAGAAGTAGTAACAGAGGAATGGACCAGCATCAGTGTAACAGGCTCTCTGCAATCTGACAACATCACCTCCAGTATCCACTGCTCCAGTGAGGACACAATCACACTGACGTCCCCTGAGACACGGGGAACATCTCTGAGACACCTCTCACCCAACACGCCGCTGTAGGACTGATACACTCCGCCTCACTCCTCACTGCTTCTCGCACCAGAGCCACGAAGACACTTTGTAGAGTTGTGGGGAGTTTTTGGGCACCGAGCTTCACTCGGTCCGTTTCCCCTCCGTCCGTTCTCACTGTCGACACCGAGCGGAGACACCAGAGGAGACACCAGACACCACAGACACTGACCAACAGACCGACACTCGCTGCCGCCGTGCGACTGATCAACACACCCATCAGTCAGTCAGTCACACTGGAGTCAACACAAGACAACTGATGAAGACACTGCTGACAACACCATCCATCCAGCACACTCAGAGCCCCTCCCCCTCCCTCATGGAGCTCTCTCCTCCCTCTGATTTTCTCCCTCTGTAGCTCAGCAGCTTTTCTTTCTGAATATTTTCCCATCTCTAGAACCTGTGTAACACCTTCCATGTGATGCAGGTTTGGCTTTTTGCGGCTAAGAGGAGCCCCCCCTACTGAACTGTGCTCTATGGCACCCTCACGGCCTACCAGCAGTGGGTGCTCTCGGGACAATTCCCACAGTGGGACTAACAGGACGGACACAGCAGCCAACCGCCGCCCCACCGCCAAACCACCGTTTGATAAAACCAGGACTTGTTTCCCCCTCAGAGGAGCAGGATAACACAGTAATGGATGAAATGAGTTGAACTGCTGTTTGTAAAGATGCAGTAAGTAACTCGAGACCTCCTCAGGAAACACAACAACAACAACAACAACAACAACAACAACACAACAGCTACACTGTAATCTGGTCCTGAAGAGGCTGATGGTTGTGGTTCTGCTGAAGCCTGTTTCTAATCAAACCCTCTGAGCGGGTGTGTGTGTGTGTGTTTCATGGCTTCGTGTTTACAGTAATTCTGTGTGTGAGTATGTGTGTGTGTCCGGACTCCTCAGGGGAATGAATCATGATATTGATCTGAAGCTGTGAACTTCACATTAACTCATGCTGTTGACGACCAGGAGAGCGGCCTCAGAGGCTGCTGCTGTATAACTGTCCTGGTTGGTCACACCCACACTTCATAGTTAATCTGAGGACAGACGGCCTGAACTCTGCTCACACTCACAGGCTGATTCACCTTTATCCAGTAACTTTGTAACCAGGGCTGTCACTCTGTCACAACGTCAACTTCAGACTCATGTAAACAGTTTTTCATCAGCTGTGTGACCTCACTGGTTTCTCTGTGATGTCACAGTCTGATCTTTGGTTCCAAGACGCTCCGCTCGTCCTGTCGTCGGACATCAGATTAACAGAGACTGTACCTCTGTATGTGACCGTGGAACAGAGTGACAGTCCTCAGTGTAACCTTATTAACCTGGTTCATTCTGATGTGTATGATTATTGTGTACCTGTACAGATGCTGATGCAGATGGCAATGGGAGCAATGCAGGTGTGTGTGATCGTACAAACTCTCTCTTTGATCCTTATCCAGAGTGACTTTGTTTGAAACCCCTCCCCCTATTCACCTCCTAGATCATCAGCATCCACCTCATCATCACTTCCCTCTTCTTACTGTAGAGTTAATGGGTCACATGACTTTGATTCAAGGGGTTTGTGTTTTCTTTAGAGACTAACGTGGGTCATCTGTGTCATCCCCTCCCTCCCCATTCCCCTCACCTGATGTTTGCAGCCTGGAGTGTAATGTGGGGGGAGGGCTCTGCTGTTTTGGCTCCTACAGGCCACATCTACCAGTCTGGACATGCATGTGTGTCTGAGTTTGAAGTTCCAGATTATTTAAAGATAATTTAAAGACTTTATGGAGAAAAACAATCTGATGTCAGAATGTTGTAAATGATCCATAACACACAGTGAATGCTCAGGCATCCCATTGTCATGTAAACACAGCAGCAGTTTGGTCCATACACGCTCATATGTCTCCTGGTCCTCTCAGATGATGTCAACGCCAACCCCAACAAACGCCAGAGGCAGCCGGCGCTACTCGGAGACCACCCTCCAGAGTACGGTAAGAAAACACACACACTTCAAGAAGACACACACGAACAAAACACCAAGAAAAAAGTCGGTCATTTTAATTTTCTCTTCCCTCTCTGTCGCTGCTTCATTCTTCAGGAGGCGGTTACCACGGCTACGATGAGAGCTATGGCTCCCCGCCCTACGAGGGTCGCCGTATGGGTATGCCCATGAGAGGCCGCGGAGGGAGGAACTACGGGCCAGGCTACGGACCTCCTCCCCCTCCTCCCGGCGAGTACGGCGCCCACGCCGACTCTCCAGTCGTCATGGTTTACGGACTGGACCCTGCGAAGATGAACGCCGACCGCGTCTTCAACATCTTCTGTCTCTATGGAAACGTGGAGCGGGTCAGTGGCCGACAGATGTGTGATGTTCTAGCTTGGGCTGCAACTAAGCACTGTTCTGATATTGAAACGATTAATTTCTAAACGGCTCTTATTCCACTTTTAGATTCAGCTTGAGGTTGTTTGGATGATGTGTTAATTAATAATGAAGACGACAAAGATGGAGACTTCATTCAGCAAGTCTGCATTGGCAGCCGCCATATTGTTAACTGAGCGCTGAGCATGTGCAACTCTAGGCAGAGAAATGGGAATGTCTCGCTCTGTTGGAAAAACAGGTCTGATCAGAATACCAGACAACTACATTGGTTGGCAACTGTTTTTATTATAGGTTGTCTGCCAATGGTTGCAGCCCTGGAATTACGGTGTTGAATGTTCCAGTTCAACCTATGGACATGTAGTTAATCTTCTGTCAGCTCGGCTTAGACGAGGAGGTGAAACCATACAGCACAAAAAGATCATCGCACAGAATCTTTATCTCAAGTCGTAAAACCAGGAGGAGGCAGAGGATCAGATCCAACTCATTTAAACTCCTCCAGTTTCCCATGAGCAGCAGTCATGTTTTTGATAATATTTAATCTTCACAAACAGGTCAAAGTTACCTGAAAACAGACTGAAACCAGAGAGTCAGTCACCTGAGAGGGTTGTGGTGTCTCTGGTTGGAGCAGCAAACAACAAGTTAATCTGGTAAATCTGATGTCTTTCCACAGGTGAAGTTCATGAAGAGTAAACCAGGAGCAGCCATGGTGGAGATGGGAGACTGTTATGCTGTGGACCGCGCCATCACCCACCTCAACAACAACTTCCTGTTCTCTCAGAAGCTGAATGTGTGGTGAGTCGCAGTCTGTGGTCAGTTGTTGCGTCTCTGAGGTCAGTAGTTGTGTCTGTGGTGATAACCGTCCTCTGTCCCTGCAGCGTATCCAAGCAGCAGGCCATCGTCCCCGGTCAGTGCTACGAGCTGGACGATGGGACCAGCAGCTTCAAGGACTTCCATGGATCCAGGAACAACCGCTTCACATCCCCAGAGCAGGCAGCAAAGAACCGCATCCAGCATCCGAGCAATGTGCTGCACTTCTTCAACGCCCAGCCGGACGTCACGCCGGAGGTCTTCTCTCAGGTCAGTGGGAGGAGCTTCTTCAGATTCACCCACTGTGACTGGTTAATATGGGAAGGCTTCTTCTGCTTCTTTTTTTTTCTTCTCTTGCTTCTTCTTCTGTATGTTTTTTGGACTCTATCTACCTTCTACTAATTTCTACCTCTTTTTGTTGTTTGTTTTTTTACTATAGAAGTAAATGGAGAGAATATCTGTTTTGTTTAGTAGTGAAAATATAACCTTTGAATTGAATTTGAACTTCATGTTTTCCACAGATCTGTGAGGAGATCGGTGTCAAGTGCCCCGTCAATGTCAAGATGTTCACAGGAAAAAGTAAGTTAGTTATTTACCGCTGTTGCATTAAATGTCAACTGAGATGAAAGCAGAGTTCAGATGAATTCTGTCCTGGTTTAATGTCTGTGCTGAGTCTGACCTGTGGCTCCTCCCACCACCAGGTGGCGCCGCTCCCAGTGACCGCAGTGCCTCTGGTCTGTTGGAGTGGGAGTCCATCAACGACGCCATGGAGGCTCTGGCTATGATGAACCACTACCAGATGAAGAATGCAGGTATGTAAACCCACAGCCACATGTCGAAGAGATTTCCCATGATCCTCTGCTGCTCTGACTGATCCCATTCTCCTCTCTTTTTCCAGCTGGTCCATATCCCTACACCCTGAAACTGTGCTTCTCCACCGTCCAGCACGCCAACTGAGCGGTAACCGCAGTAACCAGGACGTAGATCGGTCGACCATTCCTGTGTTCTCGTGTCCTGGGACGGTGCTGCTGACATCACACCTGGGGAGCCAGGTTCTTCACACTGACCGATACGAAAGTTGTGCCTCCTGGTTTTGGAGCCGTCAGTTAAAGTAGATCCTTGAGCCCCAGCTGTGGTGGGTCCAGCATCACTCCCCATGTCTTCGGTGTTGCGTTGTCCCTTTTTACTTTTTGTATCCCGCTCCCATGGTAACGACGGCGTCCGGGACAGAACTGGTTTTATGCTACAGCTCGGTGACGTTTGACTGGACGGCGTGGTTTTTGTAAAAGTTGTTTTCTGGAACTTTTATTTTTCTTTGTGTTATTTTAACTGCTGCCTCCTCAGTTCTGTGTCTCCATGTCTGAAACCACGGAGAAATGTTTTGTTCTAAGAAAATAAAAATAAAAAAATGAAATTAACCTCGACTGGTCCCTGAATTCAGTGTTTGAAGTTCAGCATCACAACATCATACTGATATAAAGTCTGAGCTTTTCATTCCCTAAAATGTATTTTAATAAACCTCCACCAGCTATCTATACATTTCAAACATTCACCTTTAACATCTACAGTAGTTTTAAACAAATGTTTATCATTCAGTGGTTTATATTTAGAAATATAAAAACATGCGCCGACCTGATTCACTTACTTTGCATTAAAACATCAACTTAAAAACAATTCATTAAAGGAGCATTTTAAATATTACAAAATGTAAATCACATTAAAAATGACTTTTTTGACATTTTGAAAAGTCAAATACGTCTGAATTTGTGTCAAATCTGTCTTCACTGTAATTTAAGCAGCATTAATAAATTTCTCAATATTTCTCTTATAGAGTCATTGAAGATTGAATGACAGAATTAAACATAATCGTAAACACAGCATCTGAATACAGCATTGTTCTGTAAGTTGAAGTGTTTTATTTCTTCTCTCTACTTATTTATTTGATTTAATTCAACCACAATAAAGAGCAACATTTAGAAAGTTAAACCTTGAACGGGGTAAGTCGTCTTTTCTGTAATATGTCTTTATCTGACAAATTCAAATAAATACTCAATACAATTTAACCTTCGTGATAATGTGGAAATAATGACTGAAGACCGGTTCTTTGCAAGTTGATTTTTTTTGTTGTAGTGAGATGACCTGTTTGACTGTGGCTGTATTATATTAACACTCTTGTTATGTTGGTTAGTCAGAAAGACCAGTCAGGTTTCCAGGTCAGAAATTTAAAAACTAAATATTATTCTTATTACTGTATTAGAATAGTTATAATATCTGCACCGGCCTTCGCTGGTATAACACTTTTTTGTATTTCTGCATTGGCTTCACTTTTGAGCCCCAGTTGCTTGGTCCATTTCTACAGTCTGTGGTGTGTGCGTATTTGTAATTAGAGTGGAAATATACCGCGTTTACAAAGAGAGAAAATGTCTTATTTTGGTATTTCTACTTTCTGCTTCCCCTGCAGGCTCTGGCAGGACATTTAACTCATCAGCTGACTAGAGATCCTGCAAAGAATCAGTAACTAAGTTTAGTGTTTTTAGCAGCCCCCTCCCACCATTCACCCCTCTGGAACCCGATATGTCCAACTCTCTTTCATTCACAGTCCAGTCCGTCCACCCCAGTCTGTCCCTCTGAACAGTCCAGTGCTGTTCTACAAATGGACGTGTTGGCTGCTCCTGCAGACAGGCTTAAAGGATGGTACCTTTCTCTGATGGCCCCAAACACAAAAGGACCAGAGTTCGCCTGGCTGGACCCGTCCAGGCTCTACTGCAACTCCCAGGTCTGAGGACGGGAATGTAAACGGTTTCTAACAGGCAGTTGTTACTGTTTCTGCTTCTCACTGCAGCTCAGCATGAAGCTGACCCACAGCTGCAGGGTTACACATGTACTGTGTTTATATCATGTGTGCATACTCTGCATTTTGTGGATTTCCCTGTTTGCACTGTTGCAGGCTCTTGCAGACTGCGTCACTGACCTCCTCAGTCCGTTTCACAGCGACACCATTGACCTAGTTGTTGGAATAGATGCAATGGGATTCATTCTTGGTAAGAAAGCAAACTGGATCCTCCTGAGAGAGAAAATAAAATACGGACCAATCACACTTCAGACTAACTGTATTTTAAGAGACTGTTACTCTGCTCGTACGTAGGTCAGGAAATCTGACCCCCCCCCCCAGGCAAACATACTAAATTTAGATACAGAGAGTATATATTTAGATTTCAAGGAACCTTCTACAGCGTTCTGCAGAAAAGGCTGGATTTGACTCATTCTCCTGTGAAGGCTCTGGTCCTTTGATGTATGCAGCACCATGCTGCTGGTGCTTCATCAAGCTGTTGTACCATTTCCTGCTCTGTGATAAAAACCTGAGGGTGGATGACAGAAAATACTGGGCTCAGTCCTGAGTAAGGAGCTGGACAGTCTGCAGCCAGTTATAGGGAGGAGGACGATGTCAGAGCTCCCGTCCATCCTGGACCACATCTTCCAACCTCTTTACCAGGGGTAGCCAACTCCGGTCCTTGAGGGCCCCAATCCTGCATGTTTTAGATGTGTCCCTCTTCCAACACACCTGATTCAATTGTTCAGCTCACCATCAAGCTCTGCATTAGTCTGATAATGATCCTGATCATTTGAATCAGGTGTGTTGGAAGAGGGACACATCTAAAACATGCCGGATAGGGGCCCTCGAGGACCAGGGTTGGCTACCCCTGCTCTATACACTGTTATGAACAGCATGAGGAACCTGCCCTCCTATGGCTATACCTTAGACCACAGGTGTCAAAGTCGTGCCATGGAGGGTCGAGACTCTGCAGGTTTTCTTTCCAACTGGCTCCTGAAGCAGGTGGTTTTAATGATCAGCACCTCCTTCAGTTTAAGGAAAGGAGCTAATCACTGAGATCACCTGCTGGAAAGCTGGTTGGAAAGAAAACCTGCAGGGTCTCGGCCTCCATGGCAAGACTTTGACACCTGTGCCTTAGACTGTGTATAGAATGAATGGAGCTAAAGAGGTTGTGTTTCTGGCTGCGCTTCTCTGTCTGACTGACCGAGAAAATGTTTTAACAAAGACATTAGTGACAGAAGAGCAGCAGGGGGCAGTGAAAAACCACAGCCACATCTGGGATTCAGAGAAGAAAGCAGTAGGTACAAATTGTTTATAGAATAGATGAACCTAACATGAGGTCACCAGTTGGTTTGTGGACTCTCATTCTGAAACCAGGAGTTTGGTATTTGAATGTGGCCATGTTGTTTGTTTGGAGCCAGAGGTGACCATATTTGGATATAAACAGAGGGGTGAGGAGGCGGGTCTGACCCTTGAACCGAGGACACTGTCCAATATGGATGAGGCTGGAGTTCAGGTCTAGTCTCATTGGAGACCACAACTGTCAGTCAAACTTACCACGCCCCTAAATCTTCCTTCTTTGAAAGCCTAATATATCCTTAATGTTGAAATGATTTTCAGATGTTCGACCAGATCACTGAGAAGAAGAGTTGACTTTAATGACATCAGAATGACAAGTTGAAAAAATGTAATCACTGAATATTTCAGGAGTGAAAATGACCATTTTTGAATTGAAATCAGTTGCAGCCATAGTTTTTTGGAGCTGGCCTCTAGTGATCGTCGATGGTATTGCACCTTCTTTCACATTGGCCTCACTTTTGAGCCTCGGTTACTTTGTCCATTTCTATCTATACCCTGTGGTCTGTACAGTTCATCCTCCTTCTGATGATTCTGTATCATTTTTACGATCTTGAGCAAACCTCCTAATATGTCACCTGTGTTTGGACCGCCATGCTGCGGATGTTCTAAGAGCTACCGTAATGACTCCTAGATGCGCACAAAGTTATTTTTGTTGGCTCTATGGCATTATTTAACTGTTATGAAATCTTAAAAGGTCTAGGAATTACAGCTATGCAAAGTGCGCATGTTTAAATCCTGTTTCTGGCAACAGAATGGTCGTAAATATCCCTGTAGGAATTAATAACATTTTTCTGGTTCTGGTTTTTACACTTTGCCTGAATGTGGATCATGTCGAGGTCCACCTTGTTTGTTACTCAGACATCACTCCCTCAGTGTGGATGAATTGAAATAAAACATCCGTGTTGCTTTTCAGGGGCGTCTCTTGCCACCACTCTTGGTAAAGGCTTCTTGGCTGTACGTAAAGCAGGTCACCTGTGTGTGGCCACCCAAAGCCAAAACTACTCCGACTACACCGGCAGAGAAAAGACTATGGAAGTAAGAGTGGATGTGCTACAACCAGGTTAATCTTCATTTTTTATCTTTAACCAAGTCCCATGTTTGTCGTTGAGAAGAAGATTGTTTGGAGAGTCAAGAGGCTTGAAGGATGAAAAAGATCACACTGGATATCAGTATGTTTAAACTCATTTTGTTTGTAGTTTCTGTAAATTTAAGTTTTAATTGGACAAATAGTAAAACAGCAAAACTTTGAAGTGAATGATGAAAAATTAGACTCAGAATTGTGTGATTTAAAAAGAGAGATAATCCTCACAATTCTTACACTAAAAGCGCAAAATCTTTGGTTTTATAAATAAAAAAGTCTGCTGATTGACTTTAGTCTGACGAATTGACTGATCAATCCCTCAATCCATCAATCGTTAGCTTACTGTCCACTTGTTTTTTGTGGCACAGCTCCACCTGCTGTTGGTTCAAGTAAATTACATGTGAATCTGTTTACATGTAAATCTGTTTATAATATCTGAAATTATGATGGCCGATTTAGATCATATTTAATACATAGTTGTTAATATTATGAATATTTTTCTTTGCTTGTAGTGTTTGGAACAGTTTTGAGATATTTATTGGATGTTTTTTGGTCTTTCAGTGGAAGCTTGAGACTCGGCAGACATATATATGATATCATTTACTTTTTATTTGTTTGATTATCTGTGATACAGTAAAATCCTAAACTGTAAGCTCACTAATGAACACGTTCTATGCAACTCCTTGTTGTTGCATAGACTCACATGATTTTGCCTTTATTTAGCATTTGAATACAAGAGAAACAGCAGATGTAAGTTTTCCTCGTGTGTGTGTTGTGCTACAGGTGTGAGGGTGTTGTTAGTGGACCAGTGGATAGAAACTGGAGGCACGATGAAGGCAGCTATCCAGCTGGTGGAGAAGCAGGGAGCCACAGTTGTAGGTCAGTGTTCGCTCCAACATCCATCCGTATGGTAATAGTGTAAAGGAGAAGCCTCATCACTTCAGTGTCAGTAAACGTGTGTGTGTGTGTGTGTGTGTGTTGCAGGTGTAGCAGCCGTGGCCATTGAGAACACAGAGGGAGGAAAGTGGATTAAAGAAAACTACAAATTCTCTCACTGCATCCCTGAAGAGCTGCAGTGCCAAGTTGACAGGAAAAATCTAAACTCCTTCAAAACCTTCAAGAACTGAACAAGTAAACATGACGATGAAACGGACTGTTTATGGAAATCGACAAATCAACCGGGGCTCAAAGGTGAGGCCAATTCCTGGCTCCAAACATCCAACATGGCGACGTTCGAATACCAAACTCCTGACTTCACAACACAAGTCCAGAAACCCACTGGTGACTCCACGTTGACTTTGTCTGTTCTATGAACAGTCTGAGTTCCTTAGATGTTCAGTGAAGAAGAAAAATAGTAATGATGTTCTTTTGAACGCAGTCGAGAAAACTTTAAACACTTTAACAACTCAATGTGTATTTGTCAGAAATCTCTGTTTTAATATGACTTTTTAAGCTTTACTGTGATTGTTGTTCCATAATTGAAACACTTTGATTTTTAATTAATTTTCTATCTTTTAATATCAACGGTGTCATGTAAAACACAATTTTTAAAAAACAATAAACAATATATTTCCATCACATCAATTCAGTCACTTTTTATTTTTAACGAACCAGTATTGACATTACAAATACATTTCTGTTGTGTGGGAATCTCACTGAATCTTATCCCATCTCAGACACAACTGGTTACAACTTGAAGACATATAGACGTTTCATGTAAATACTGCTTTAATTTAATGGGTTAAAAAAACAAAATGTCAAACTTATCGACAATATTACGAAAAAAGTAAAGTACCATGTAAAACAGTCATTTAACACAATCAGTGTTATTATGAAAACAGAAATGTTGATTGTAAAAACTACAGCAGCAAAACTGAAGATGAACTCGAGCTAAAGTCGTTCTTTGGCGTCAGAACCATAACAGTCGTGTTGTGTGTGATTCCTGTGTCACTGTAACTCCAGGCGAGTTACACTGAGCAACACCACAAGAATCCACAAACACACACACACACACACACACACACACACACACCCCACGGAGGAAAACCCTGTCCAGGAAAAACTGAATTGAAACCAGTCAGGAAGAGAAACATCAGCGTCCCTCCCCTCGCTCCAACCACAGAAATCCTTTGCCCTCAGCTGGACGGCAGCCATGTTCTGCTGGGAAAAAACCTCGTTCTGAGTCTGTACCTTTGACTTTAAACTCCTGCTCCTCATCCTCACTGGCAGCAGCCGGGCTGCTTCTTCTTCGACGTGGCGTACAGATTGTTTGAGGTGCTGTTAATTCCTGAAAGCAGAGGCAAAGCTGAAGTTAAACCATGTGATAAATAGGACGGGCTTCGTGATGACAGATTGTTTGAACACTCACTGACGACGTCTCCGATTTGCCTCGAGCCACTTTTCTCCAACTCGGCGAGAACGTTCATCTCAAACGCCAACGCAGCAACGCGGAAGAAAAACTCTCTGACGTTTTCACCTGCAGCACAGAGCTGATACAGATCAGGAACTGTACAGAGAATACTGCTGATAACATCACTCATCTGTTAACAATGTAACAAAAGGTGTTAAAAAGTATTTTAACTCTGTATTTAAATGCTCACCTGTCAGCGACGACACGGCCCAGTACTCTGCACAGATCTCTTTTGCTAGTTTGATGGCATCTTGTTCGATCAGAGAATACTGAGCAGGAGACTGTTGGACAAACCAGAGAAATACAATCACACATCAGAGTTACACACTGAAGATCAGACTGTGAAGTTTCTCAAAATCCACAAATATACACTAAACAGCTAATTTCCACTTTTATGTCAATGAAACTGAATCTTTAAAGTATTTGTGTGACAAATTCTTTAAAGCAATCAACCACTCAGTGATCAAATAAATTGGGAATGATTCACTATCAGGTGAAGCTCTGTAGGAATCACAGATTGTTTATGGACGAAGCAAGTGTGACGTCACCCGTTGGTTTGCGGACTCGCGTTTTGAAGCCAAGAGTTTGATACTTGAACGTCACCATGTTGGTTAGATGTTTGAGGCCAGAATTGACCGTATATGGATATGAAGGGAAGAGTGAGGAGACGGGTCTGATCCTTGAACTCGAGATCACCGCCCAGTGTGTATGAGACTGGAGTTCAGGGCTGTGTCATTGCTAATGTCATCAGAATGACTATTATAGAGTATTTCATGGTTGAAAATGACGATTTTTGAGTCAAGGTCAATTGGAATATTTGAAGACAGCCTCCAGTGGCTGTCGGTGGTATTGCAGTTTTTTGCATTCTGCATTGTCCTCACTTCTGAAGCCCACTGGCTTCATCTGTGGTAGGAATTAATAAACTGTTTATTACTTATTCCAGGAAAATAATGTGTTATTCTGTGGCAGCTTCTAAAAGCCACAGCAGAGAAAATGAGTCCAAACTAAACAGAGTATTACACTGTTTGCACCTCTGCACTGGTCTTACTTTCTCAGACCTGGTTGCTTCATCCATTTCTATAAAGAGTCTGTGGAAAAACACCACAGCAAAGACATCAACCAGAAAAGTCTCAATACAGTTGGAGCAAAGAGAAGCAGAGAAATCTTTAAACTTCTTAAAATACTTAAACAGCCCGAAGTAACCGCACTGATAAGTACTGCTGCTTAAATACAGTAAGTAATGTCTCCGAAATGTCTCCGTCTCCACTCTCTGTTTCACTTCCACCACAATCACAAATGATTCGGGGTGTAGCAGAGGAGGAGAAACATTCCTGAGGTCTGAGCCAGGGCACAGACTCTTTGTGCTGCTGGCCCCGAGCCAAACGCTCCACATCTGACTCCAGTAAAGACAAACGTCTGCAAGCACGTCCACGTTCAACAGCAAGGGACGTACGCTCAGGTCTTTCTTTGTGCCCACGAGGAACAGCTGAACGGCGGTGGGGTCGTTCTCTTTCAGGGCGTCTTCCAGCCACTGCCTGCAGACGACAGCAGACGGCATCAGATAGGAGTTTTGTAGAAGAGAGTGAAAATTACTCTTCATGAGCTTTACCTTGCGTGACCCAAAGAGGCAACATCGTTCACATCAAACGCGATAATCACGACTGGAAGCAGAGGACATGTTGTTTAAGTGTGAGCAGCTGGAGTACAGATTTCACTCACTGCTTGTTTTCACGCTTTGACATTTAGTTGCTCGTAAATGAGGTTGTGAATGGAAAACACACTGCTCACCCTGAGCTCCTCTGTAATACGTAGACGCGATGCATTTGAACCTCTCTTGGCCCGCGGTGTCCCACCTGAGACGCAGAGATAGACCAGTGAGTGTGAACGACCCATCAGACTCACTGTGTTTCACGTAGGGTAAAATCCAGATCTGACTCACAGCTGCAGGCTGAAGGGGACACCGAGCACCTCGAAGCGCTCCATCTCGAAGTCGACACCGATCGTAGCCTTGTAGTTCTTATCGAAGGCGTCCTTACAAAACCTAAAAGGACAGAGGACTGTAACTGGAGATATAACCACAATGGAGGAGGTTGTCTCTGGCAGTAATGAAGGAATCTTGGAGCCTGTTTACACTTGGTTTTAAAATGCGTCTCAGGCGATCGAATCTCAAGTGTCACTGTTATTGTGACATCTCCTATCCAGAATCTTGTTTCATGGCAATAATGTGTAGTCTGAAGCTGGTATAAAAAAAAATAACCACATAAAAAAATGTTGACCAGGAAATACTGTTTAATATGTGGATCCAGTATTTTACAAAGGGTCATTTCACCCATTTTTCACAAAAACATACAGAGTTTTAGCAGCTGATTCTTTAGTAAGAGGTTTGAAGATTGTGTCTTTTTAAATGTTTTACCATCCAGCTTTAATTTTCAATTGTTTATTACTGGGTGGCTGCGGCTCAGGTGGTAGAGCAGGTCACCTATGGATCATAGGATCATGGGTACGAACCCAGCTCCTCCTGTCCACATGACAAAGTGTCCTTGCGCAAGACACTTAAGACACTGGGCAAGACACTGTTGCTCCAAATTGTGGCTAGCGCCTTGCATGGCAGCTCGGTAGCCACTGGTGTGTGAGTGTGTGTGTGTGAATGGGTGAATGAGGTGCCTTGTAAAGCGCTTTGGGACCTAGCTAAGGTAAAGAAAACCCTAAATAAATGTACTCCAGGTACTGTGTATTCTGTTCACAGACTGTTGATAGAACGGACCAAGCTGATGTGACATCATGTTGGTTTGTGGTTGTGTTTTGAAGCCAGGAGTTTGGTATTTGAATGTCACCATGTTGGTTGTTTGGAGCCAGAAGTGACCATATTAGGAAATGAAGGGAGGAGTGAGGGGGCGGGTCTGACCTTTGAACCCGAGGACAATGTCCAATATGGATGAGGCTGGAGTTCAGGTCTAGACTAGACCTGAACTCCAGCCTCATTGGAGACCAGAGCTGTCAGTCAAACTAACCCCGCCCCTAAATCTTTGTTCTTTTAATATCTCCTTAATGTTGAAATGATTTTCAGATGTTCGACCAGATCACTGAGAAGTAGAGTTGACTTTAATGACATCAGAATGAATGTAATCACTGAATATTTCAGGAGTGAAAATGACCATTTTTTAATTAAAGTCAATTGCAGCCACAGTTTTTTGGAGCTGACCTCTAGTGATCGTCGATGGTATTGCACCTTCTTTCACATTGGCCTTACGTTTGAGCCTCGGTTCTCGATTCTGTATCTTTTTTACAATCTTGAGCAACCCTCCTAATATGTCACTGGCGACAGATCTGACACACGTGAACATCACCTGTGTTTGGACCGCCATGCTGCGGACGTTCTAAGAGCTACCGTAATGACTCCTAGACGCATGCAAAGTTATTTTTCTTCGCTCCACGGCAATATTTAAACTGTTTTGAAATCTCAAATGGTCTAAGAATTGCGGCTATGCAAAGTGCGCATGTCTAAATCCTCTTTCCGGCAACAGAATGTAGTGATGGGCACGGCAGTTCTTTTAGATGTACTGAATCACAAGAATCAGTTCACTAGAAAGATTTGTTCAAAAGATTTGTTCACCGAATCACTGAATCACCGAATCATTCAGTGCTTGGCAGGAGGAGCCTGCGACTCCTGAAGTGACATACGGCTGACGGATCAGGAACGGACCCTTGATCCTGAGGACACTGTC
The DNA here is from genome assembly GCA_900323345.1 of Pseudochromis fuscus. Lineage (NCBI taxonomy): Eukaryota > Metazoa > Chordata > Actinopteri > Pseudochromidae > Pseudochromis > Pseudochromis fuscus. Next base: position 19,455 of record OOFC01023023.1, read on the forward strand.
CAGTGTGTACGAGACTGTAGAGGGTTGGTCTCATTGTTAATTACGTCATAATGATGATTATAGAATACTTCATGGTTGAAAATGAGGATTTGTGAATTGAAATTAAATGGACCCAGCATCTAATGGTCATTGGAGGTATTACACCTTTATGCACCTGGCCTCATTTCTGAGCCCCGGTTGTTGTATCCAGTCTATGATTCTGATCTTACTGCTGAGTTGCAGATTTACTATTTCTGCACTTGAAGGCGGCACATGCTCTGTGAGGTATTCATTTCCCAGAACTCCACGTCATCCTCCTCATTGTGTTTAGTTTACCTATTAATCAGGCAGGTTTTCCCCACAGCCAGATCCCCCACAACGATGACCTTCGAGATTTTGAATCTGCTGAGAAAATGAAAAAAAGAAGACGCAGGAAGTAAATATCAGAGCCATGAATCAGACCACATGTAGTAGCTTCAGGCTCTGTACTCGCCCCACGGTGCCGGTCCGCTGCTCCTGGCAGGCGGTCTTCACTTTATTGTTGAAGTTGTCCTTGGTGTGGAGAGCTGCCTGTTTACTGAAAGCCTGAGGACAGAAGAGGGCGAAGTGTGTTAAGAAGTTGAAGTTTGTGAGGCTGTGAAAAAAAAGACAACTAGGGGACAGAGGAGACAGTTTGGACCTGAGGGAGCTGAGCGATGACTCGGTCCCGTCGAACAGGAGGAAAAACACTCATGGCTGGAATTCTGACGGACATGAATCTTTAAGAGAAACAATCTCTGGACAGAAACAAACAGTGAAGCATCAGTAATCTACAACTGTAATGACCTGCTTAGGTCATTGTTTCCTTATATTTAGACCACACATCCTAGTTCTAACGGTCCAGCCATCAGGCTTTGCAAACATGATGAATAAAATCTAGATTTTTTAATCAGTACATCCAAATATGTTAATAATAAATTCATTATTCCAGTCAAGGTTTGAGGGAAAAAAGCTTCTTAAATATGAATACTGTGCCTCCTCTGATTTATAATATTATAGATATTTGTAAAATCTTTTTATCTGTCAATGATTATCAGAATTTTAAAACATTTGTTTTGTGTAAACAGCAGTCTAAAAACAAAAAGATGTAAACATCACAATGAGACACAAAATCCCAACTGTGAATCTTCTCGGTTAATGCCATTGATTAGTCATTTTAACCTTAAATCTTGGTAAAAAAAAAATGAGAAACACAATTCTCTCAACTGATTATTAAAAAGCAGTTGTCAGGATAATAAATTATAAAAAAAAAAAATTCAACAAGTTGGAACTGTACTGAAAATCCCCTGGACCTTTTTGCATATGTTAGTATTTCTGAGTTGTGGACTCAGCATTTTTCCTGTTTTTTTTAACAGAATTATTCAAAAAGAGAGTTCAGATGAGACTTAAGATTATTGTTACTGTTAATGTTTTGTTTTTATCCAACATTTTGTCGTTTATGTGCAAAAATGTGTTGTTTTTGCTTGTTTTCACTCAGTATTTTGTTGTTTTTATCCAGTATTTCATCCACTGGACAAAATCAGACCATGTTACTGAGTGAAATGAACCCAGCACGACGTTAGTCCAATATTGACCTAGTTCTGGCTTTTTAATATCTATCTGACTGTGAATCTCCTTTGAACATTTTCTATTTGCAAAGAGAATAATCAATAACCAGGATATTCTTCACTCCTTGGCACAAGTTTTGAAGTCTTCAGGTCCAGGTTTTATATCAGCTCCACCAGAACATAGACTGTATCCCAGAATAATGCTCATTAGCCTGCCTCCTGTCAGTCAGCAGCTCTCTGGAAATAGACGCAGCCCGGAGGAAAGCAAACACATAGAGCTGTACTGAGAGACTGGGACGCAATAATAATAATGATAATGGTAATAATAATGATACTAACCCAGGAGCAGACATCTGTGATCACAGCTGATCTGCTTACTACAGATTCTCATTTAATCCTATTGTTCATCAAAGCTGCTCGAACAGAAAAAAAAGGAAACATTTACCACCGATGGATTGATCCAACACCAAACTGCGACTTCAAAACTACAGATTTAACTTTAAAGGAAACATTACAGTTAAACATGAAAGAAAAACTCAGCGTGAAGTTGTACAAAGTAAACTTTTTACCAGCAGCGTGTTGGAGTTGCAGAGATGTTACAGTAACTCTCAGCACGGTCCGAGTCTCTTTTTTCTTCTGATCTCACTCCTAGTTAATTTTTCCTCTGACTCTTACTGTAAGTTAAAGTAGATCATTGTTCACCATGTTTAAAGTAAAACACGTTCATGGAGCTGCAGTCGATCCACGGAAGCAGCAACAGACTGTCTGTAGCTGCTGACTCAGATCCAGGGATTCATTCTTTCCTCCCACATTTGCTCCGATTGGCCCCCTGCTGGAGGGACGGGGAACAACAGGGAACCAGGAGTGTGTTGTCATGGATACAGTTAGGAAACATGAAATCCTTACTTTGCTGTCCACAATAAAGGACAAACAATAAATTAAGAAAAGTCTAGAAAATATATTCAATACAAATACAAACAATGCAATAAAGGTATAAACTAGGTATTATGTAAATTATGTAAATGATTATTAAATCAGATGCACCTTCAACTATTACTTTATGCCTTAAACGGAGTCAGTCTAACATTTCCTCCTTGTTTTCATATTTCATTCACCAACTTTTATGGCTATTTATTTGTTACTTTGTTAATGTTTTGTAGAATACATTATAGTAGTAAAGTAAAAATAATTATTACATATTATTCAAGACTTCATACATATATCTGTAGTCAAATCCTCGTCTGTCTATCTATCTATCTATCTATCTATCTATCTATCTAGAAATATCAAACAGGTTATTAAGCATTTTGCATTATTTTTATCAATTCTATTTAATTATTATCTCCAACTTATAACATTTATTTAAATTTTGTTTTTATTTTTCAGGAAAATAATGCTTGAAGGCCATAACATCGTCTGCAAAACAAACAAACAAAATAGTGTATAACTCACCTTTTTAAATACAATGTAATAATGTTACTATGTCTACAGGAGTGGGAATTTAATTCCTTGTCCCTGTTTCTGTCAATAGAGGGCGCCACAGAGCTACCAGTTATAAACACACCAATCAGTCAGGTTATCTAAAAACATGAATCTAATATTATCACATTATAGTACATTCAGCATACATAAGATACACATCTACATCAAATGGTACATTTTCCTGTTTGGTATAACAATGATCTGTATTTAAAATTATGTAAATATGTGTGGCCTACACTTGATACATATTTTTGTTACATATGCAACATATTAGATATGTACACACTTTAATATTAAATAGCCTACATCTCACATCTGTAAGCTAAATGTAAGCCTAACCAGTAGTGATTTGCTTAGCTAGCACAAAACATGGTAACAGAAAGAAACAATGATAAATTTAGTACAAAGACAAACTGGAAAAAGATGTTTTTGCTAGCTAGGTGCTTCTCACTGTGGTTTCACATTTAGTTTAAGAGAATTTTATCTTTTCATTAAATTATCAGCAAGGAGGTAAATATATTTACTTCCCAAAATGTCAACACTTACATAAAACTAAGCTAAGTTAAATATGAGCCTCGGTAATGTAGTGATTAGCTTAGCTAGCACACAAACTAGAAACAGAAAGAAACCGAGGTAGATTTGGTACAAAAACATAACTGGAAAAACATGTTATGATTTTACTGGAGGAGTTTTCGGTCCACTCTGTTCTATGTTTCCTGTTTTTATGCTAAGCTAAGTGGTGCCTGAAAGTGGCATGAATACCCCTAGCAAGAAAGCCACTAAGTATACATATTCCCAAACGTATTTCTTGAGGCCATGATACTAAAAATCTATTTTAAATGCATTAACAGCAGTAACATTAGGTTAGGTTAGATTAAACTTTATTGTCCCAGAGGGAAATTTGACTTAGGCTTGACATGCTGTGGGCTGCATCACACAATTATCAAAACAATACCATACAATAATTTGTACAATCACACAATAACACAAGTAGGACAGTAGTCAGCTAATACTGCATAATTTCATCAAGGAAAATGGCTATGCTATAACAAGAATTGCAACATCAGCAGTACCATAAGTGATACAACAGTATTGTACCTGACAATAAAATACAAACATAACCTAAATCATGCAGAAGGCCTGACCACACGGTGCTATCTGCGCTTGTTAAGTGGGAATGAAAGACTTATGTATCGTTTCTTTTGCACAGGACAGCCCAATACCGTTTTCCTGAAGGTAAAAGCTCATATTCACTGAAAAGCGCATGAGAAGGTTCTTTGAGGATATTTTTTGCTTGTGCCAGGACTGCAGCTTCAAAGATAGACTGCAGAGAAGGATACTCTTTCCTGCCAATAATTTTCATGGCCTTTCGGAAACAACTTCTCGATTTTAGTTTTACACAGGTCACTGAGGGAGCCGAACCAGGCTACCATACCATACCTGATCAGGCTTTCCAGAACAGCATGATAAAAACAAGACATTATTTTTGTGCTGACACCAAACAGTCTCAGTCTTCTTAAAAAATGGAGCCTCTGAGATAATTTATGGCACTAGAAATCCACATGCACATTCCACTTGAAAAATCGATCAACATGAGAACCAAGGTATTTGAAGGACTCAATTTGTTCAATTTCACTGCCACCAACAATGACTGGATCATGTAAAAGCAGTCTTTTGGGGTCAAAGACCACCTCCTTGGTTTTTCCTGTGTTAAGGACCAAATGGTGCTCCTCACACCAGGAGTGGAAAGAATCACTTACATCCAAATACATAGATGGGTTATCACCCACTGTAAGTAAACTTAGAACAGTTCTGTCATCATGTCAAGGGTTAGAGAAGTGTTGGCAGAACTTTAGCTTCAACTGAAGTGACTTTGTGTTTTTCCTGGTTAAATTTCTGACCTTTCAATATTTATAGCAAGCCGCACCTGAAGAAAGCCGTGCATCGTTCCACCACGTGTTATGTAAAGGATTTATTTTGGTGAATTTACTCTTTGGCAGTGAGACACAATGATGGGGCCTGTTGTAACGAGAACTGGTGTCAGGTACAATTTGAAAAAGAAAAAAGTGTGAACTCCCATCTCGAACTGAACATCATCCCGTGAACCTTCCCCAGTCAATCATCGATAAGCTTGTTGTTGTTGTTGTGTGCGCCGTTCTGTTTCGCTTTGTGGGGGAAGAAGTCCACGCGGAGCAAGCGGTAGAAATAAATCAGCATCATGATATTAACCATAAACATGCAGGTGAGAAAGTATCCACCGTGGTCCAGCTTGGAGTAGTTGTGGATGATGTACCAGGTGAGGTAGAACTGAGTACCTAGACGAAATGTGATGAAGGTGAAGATGTTGACTTGCTTGTTGATGTGGTACATGGAGGACGACTGGGCGCTCACCAGCTTCAGCAACAACCTCAGGTGGAGGGTGACGCTGTTGACCTCCACAAAGAGAATGACTACGGCGCCGGATACATACTGTTTGGTGTAGAGGCTGTACAAGAAACACCAAATCACCTGAGGATGAGATGGACACAGAAGGAGGTGTTGGTGTGAATGTGATGTTTGCTTCTTTGGGATTTTGTTTATTATTACAAGCATTATAAGATAACAAAAAACATTTTCTCGGGTACTTTCATGAACTGTACATAGAATGAATAAAGCTAACGTGACATCACCCGTTGGTTGGTGGTCTTGTGATGTCAGGAGTTTGGTATTTGTACGTCACCATGTTGGTTGTTTGGAGCCAGAAATGACCATATTTGGATATGAAGGGAGGTGTGAGAAGGCATGTCTGACCCTTGAACCAAAAGTCACTGTCCAACGTGTACAGTCCAAAGACATGCTTGTTAGTTGAACTGATTCATCTAAATTGACCGTGACTGTGAGTGTGTCTGGTTGTCTGCCCTGTCCATCCGTTATTTCTTCATAATGTTTCGATGTTTTGTTGTATGACACTGCTGCCGAGTACCTCTTGTTTGGGGTCTGTTGCCACTTGTGTGGTGGTCCACCTGTACTAACAGATGTCGGCAGCTGTCGCTGTTTGACGTTCCTGTACTCCAACTGATGAGAGTGGCTGAGGTGGTAAAATGTTTTGTTGTATGACACTGCTGCCGAGTTGTATGACACTGCTGTATGACACTGCTGCCGAGTTGTATGACACTGCTGTATGACACTGCTGCCGAGTACCTCTTGTTTGGGGTCTGTTGCCACTTGTGTGGTGGTCCACCTGTACTAACAGATGTCGGCAGCTGTCGCTGTTTGACGTTTCTGTACTCCAACTGATGAGAGTGGCTGAGGTGGTAAAATAAATTACCACCAAAATACT
>OOFC01023024.1:0-22122 GCA_900323345.1 Pseudochromis fuscus
GGTATGGTATTTCAGCATGGTTTGGAAACCTTCCTGTTCAGCTTAAAACCAAACTGGGCCGTCTGGTACAAACAGCCATGAAGGTGATGGGGAGAAAAGAGCACCAGCCCCTACAGGCAATCTATGAGCAGTCGGTTCTTCGGCAGGCTCGGAGGATAGTGTCCGACCCATCACGTCCTGAACACAGAGTATGAGCTCTTACCTTCTGGCAGGCGATACAGAGTTCCCCACTGCAAACTCAACCGATTTAAACATTCATTTGTCCCGACCTCCATTAGACTTTTAAATAGTGGTGTATGAGGTTGCAGGGACTGTGCAACATTTTTCATGGTGTTTTTACCACAGGGTCTGTGCAATAGATGTTGCTTTTGTATGTGCAATATTTTAGATTGTGGAATGTGTGCATGTTTGTTTTTATCATGTTGTCTGGAGGCATGTTGGGTGCAGCGCACGAGTCTGAAACAAATTTCCCTATGGGGACAATAAAGTATATTGTATTGTATTGTATTGTATTGTAATGGAAGTGGTTGTATGGCACAGGTAACAGCCAACCAGCAGTGAAAGCTGGGGATGCACACACATAGAGGAGAAACATATACAGAGTGGAGCAGCTCCGGAGAGCGAGGAGATTAATGTTTGGAAGGTCAGTTAAGGCAGCAGACTCCCCAGTTTGTAAGAAAAACATCCCAGTCTGTGAGGCCCAATAACCTTATTGAAACATAAGTGGCAGCTGATCTCAAAAACTGTTGAAAAATATCCTAAAGGCATTTATACAAAGTTAAGTGTTGGAGTTTGTGGTATTCAAAATTTTGATGCCAATATTGTCACTTTTCCAGCAAATCAATATCGGCCCAAAATATTGCTTATCGGCCTCCCTGACGACCATTAATCAGTATCAGCCCTGGAAAAAACCATATCGGTCAATCTCTAGAAAAAAAAAACAACTACTTCCTGATGTTAGCCAAGAACAGTTAGAAAAATTCCTTTTGTTTATCTTTTTCTATCAAAGTTCAAACACATTTACTTCCTGATAAAAACCTAAACCATATCACTTATCTTGTCAGCAGGAACTTCAACTAATAGTATCATTACATCCACCTGTCAATCAACCTGCTGTCAGCTGCACAGTTCAGATTACTGCTGATAAGTCATAGCTGCAGCAATAATGAGTAGTTGGTTGTAACAGTGTTGTTTGGTAGTACTGTAAAAAAGTGTCAAGTGTTGATTTTGATTCTGATGCTAGAAAATAATATGTTTAACTTGTGAATATAGTGAGACATCAATGCTCACTGCTGTGATCAGTTCTCAGCACTGACAATGCAAAGTTTTACAGGACTTGTCTCCAGGTTTACTGCTACTAAAAATGTCTGAAATCCAACAAACTTTCCCAAATTCTTTCTTTTTTTTTCAGATGGACGTGTAGCTACATCAGATTAGGGAGTTTCATGTTTTTGCTGCACCAGAGATGAGGCCTTGCTGCTCTCCGATGAGCTCAGCACACACCACAACACACACACCCTCTCCCAAGGGGTGAACACAACTGGGCAACAGCTACAATGAAGTCACAGTCGGAAAAAAACAACACTGGGTTAATGTCCATTTGAATTATTAAAGTGTCAGGAGAAGTATAATTTTTATAGTACATTTTATGAAGTAACTCACACAAAAAATCAACAAGACACGATTAAGTGAGAATTAAATGGAGTGAAAATTGCTGCTTTTCTTGAGTTTAAATAGAAAACATGTACAACAAATTTCAAAAACAATAACAACCAGCTGGTTATTAAATAAAGAATCTTCTGTTGTTTGTCAAATTAGCATCATCCTGTTGGTTATTCCCACAAATAAGAAACAAATTTGTAATAAAAAGGCTTCCCAACCTGCACCTCTGCCCTTATCTTGTTCAAACCACAATGAGTGTGGGAGCGAGTGATTATTGTGTGTGGATTTCCCCTCAGATCAATGAACCATTTCCCTCACAGTGTGGTTAAAGTGCATCTGCAGAGTGAGAACAAGGGCGCCCTCTGTAGCGCTGACCTTTACTGGGCCTGCTGGTTTAGATGTGGAGAAGATTGGATTGGTTAGATTTGGCTCACGGTGTGCAGAAGGGAAATAGGGTTCAGCAGTTTGTCTGTGGTGTATTTGTGAGTGCGTTCACACTCCCACACTTGTGTACACACACCGAGACAAGAGGCTGGCTTCATTTAGGAGGGAGTGAGGTTCAATACACTGAGGTTTACATTTACTATTAAAGCACAAGGAGTTGTATGAAAGTTGGACCTGTGATGTTATAGAACACCACAGACTGGATATAAATATGGACAAAGCAATGAGGCCAAAATCTGCAATACTTACACATAACATGCTGGCTCCAATGACAATCATGAAATACTCAGTCAATATGTATTTTTTATATTGTAAGTCTTTGTGATGTCATCAGCTAAAGTCAAGTCTTCTTATCATTGATCTGATCCATCTGATAAAATCAGAATTAAGTAGATATTAGGCTTCAAAAAGAGTAAGATGTAAGGGCGTGTTTAGTTTAAGTGACAAGTCTGGTCTCCAATGAGAACAACCCTGAACTCAAGTCTCATACACATTAGGTAATGTCCTTGAGGTCAAGGGTCAGACCCGCCTCCTCACTCCTCCCTTCACATCCAAATATTTTCACTTTTGTCTCAAACAACCAACGTGGCGACATTCACCTGCCAAACTCCTGGCTTCAAAATGCAAGTCCACAAACTAATATCACGTTAGTCTCGTCCATTCTCTACACAGTCTATGACCACACCTGAGCTGCTGTCCTCTCTACATGCAAGTTACAGTAAACCTGCATTGGCCCAAAGCGCAAAAAAAAAAAAAAAGTGAATGGATCATGAAAGATGATGTCAATTTGTTTTGTGCATCAACTTAATTTGCTTTGCGCTTCTCACACAATAACTGAACTGCTGCACTACAGTTCAACCACTACCACAGTTACAACATATGAATTCTCTTGAGCTTCTTACAGTAATTGCACAAGTTCATTTCTGCAGCACATATTTTTAGCTGAGTGCAGCAGGCAGGGTAGATCTGCACAAAGCATCCGGGGAAATATTTTGTGGGTTTTAAATTTCCTGTCCTTATGGCAAATTCCTGCAGCTTTCTTTCTACTGTCTAGTAGTGAACAGAACGTGCATCAATACCTTTGTACCCAGGAATGTCACAACTGAGCATTAGTAAACTAGACAACTAGGGAATGTGGGGTGATGTTTTTTTTAACTGTAAATGTTACCCACAGATACAGCCTCGCACTGAAAATGTAAGAAACTTCAGACAGGTGGGAAACTCGAGAGAAAGTCACTTCCTCATGGAGCAAAACAATGGTGGCTGAAGGGCAAAGAGATTTGGACATCTGAGACTCTGAGGGACACAGTACGAAAAGCTCTATCTGCTACTGCTAGTCCCACAGAAGCCACAGATTTAATTTTAATCCCGTTTGATTAAAGTTTTTCAGAGGACAGAGAAACAATGTGGTCTGTGGGGGAAGTGAATGGGTGTGAAATCACAAGGACACATTTGTCAGAGTGCACACACGGCCACAAAGTGCCAGTTGATCTTTTTAAATGACTGGCAACTGCCGGCCTGTGGTTACAGTGGGCAACAGAGAATCAATGCGGCTGGCTCATGAGCCCCGAGCTACGGCCAACCTCTAAATATAGGACAAAAAACACAGCAATCAACAGTCAGATATCAAGTGGCATGGGGGGGGGGCTTGTGATTGGCTGAGTGATCCATCACTTCACAATGAATGTCAAGGGTGTGGTGCACAGGTTGCACAAGCGACACATATGGTGTTAAACTGTACCCATGTATTCAAAAAGGATCCCATACATCAGCTTTACTATAGATGTGAAATCTGAGCCTTGTGTAAACCGCTGACCTGAAACTGCTTAGGTTTAGAAAAAGATTTAACATAAAGCAGTTTCACAGTCCTATATGAGTGAGCATGCTTGTACAGATGTGACAGGTTAAGTTCAGCTCTGTGGTGGGTCTGCTGGACTCACTGGTGGATGACTGAGGGAGATGACTCCTGGTTGGTAAATTAAAGGCTATGTTAAATTATCAGGTCCAGCTTAGAAACCCCTGACACTCTCTTTGACTCCCTGATGTGGTCATGAACCTTGTTCTGTAACGCTATGTAGGAGCGGGTTCTCCGCCCAGCTGCTAATTTTAAACTCATGGCATAATGGCATGGTGACACTAAACCTCCCATCCTGTCAACACAGCAGAGGGTGTTTAAGTGTGCTTACATGGACAGAGTAAATCAGGGAGGTTACTGCTGGACAGGACTGTTTCATCTTTTATAGAGGAGGGGGAAGTCAAAGGTTCCTGAAGTTTGGTTATTAACAGAAACATTCTGTTAGCAGTGCGCTGTCACATAGTGTCGGTCTATTAATGTGAGCCTTGGTTTCCTGGTATGAAGTTAGATCAGATATTTTTCTTTCTTTTGTTTCTTGGCTGTTACTGCATAACTGGTGACTTTATGTCAACAAATCTTTACACCACTGGCAACTCTTTTAAGGTTCATTCAGGGACACTTTATCAGAAATTAAAATACAGTCTTTTTATGTCTTTTTTTAATGTCAGCTTTTATCATTTCATGGTCTAACGCATAGACTGTATACTGAAATGGATGAAGGAGCTCATGCTCAAAAAGAAAGCAAATACAGGAGTACAAAAAAGTGCAACACTTCCAACGACCACTAGATCCTGACTTCAAATAACTTTGGGTCCAACTGACTTCAATTCAAAAATCCCCTCCATTTTTCATTTTTTCAGTCATGAAATACACTGTCAATACTGTTTTCCCCACAAGTCATAGTGATGTCATTTGCTAAAAGTCAGTTCGTCATATCAGGGATATCCCGTGGTCCATCTGAAAAAAAAACATAATTCAGTAGATATCTGGCTTCAAAAAGGGGGAGATTTAGGGGCATGGTTAGTTTGATTGACAGACCAGCCCTCTACTCAAGTCTCATACACATTGGGTAGCGTCCTCAGGTTCTAAGGTCAGACCCGCCTCCTCACCCGTCCCTTCACATCCAAATATGGTCACTTCTGGCTCCAACAAAAACAACACGTCCACGTTTATACACCCAGTTCCTTGTTTCAAAATATCCACACAGTCTACAAACCAGGTGACATCATGTTAGCTTTGTTCTTTCTATATACAGTCTCTGGTCCACATCTATAGATTTTCATAAGTGAATATTGCATTTTTTTTTTTTACTGCTAGTTAAGTGCTGTTACATAATAACAAGTAACTTTATGTCAAATCTTTACAACACATGCAAATTTACAAATTCGCTCAGGAACACTTGCTATAGGACCCAACAGCTTTTTACTGTCAGCTATTGTTATCTCATGATGGTGAGAAAGGGTTGAAAGTTTATGTTTTTATATAGATGGTACATATGGGTTGTATGAGGGTTTGACATTGGAAACTAGCGCAACAAATCAAGATCAAAACTCTCTCCAGGAAAGAGGGAGAAAGACAGTTTGACAAGATTAAAACCAACTTCACTGACCCCTTCACTGACCCCAGCATGGCCTTCGTTCACACTTATGTCTTCAGTAGGTTTATGGTGGGATACCAGAGAACTCATATTACCAAGATAGTGCAAGATCCTGCAGGCAAACTCATTTTAAAGTGAAAAGAGGAATTGCCTTCAACAACAATCGCCACAATGAAAGAACACTCTGTATTATACTCACAGTACTAGTCATCTAGCTTTAAGAACACAAACACAGAAAAATCTGTGTTCCCTCATGAAAATGCTAATTTATGCAGCCAGGCAAAGCAAATCTAATCGAATTGTCCATAACGAGTTCCCTTTAGTGTAACTAGAAATTACACTATATTGTATTCTACTATTCATTAATAAGTTATTAATTCACAGTTGACTAAACTAATTAACATTTCTACACATTAAATTTTACATATTTTCATTCTAACTGTTAGCAAAAAATGTTACAGTATCTGTGAAATTAGTTTCCCCTCATTAAAATGCAAATTTATGCAGAAAAGTACTTCAAAATCTAATCACATCATCTGGTCCATATGGGGAGGTGTGGTACCCCATATGTACATAGTTTATGCTATCGTTTTTGAGTTATGTGCTCACTAGAAGTTATTAACAGATTTATAATCAGCAACATCTTGACATTTTGTCCCATGTGTATCATTGTGGCGAGACCTAAAATAATAAAAGTGTACTTTCAGGGCATCAGGTAACTGCTCCTCCAGCTGTGTCTGGCAGCAGCAGATGTTGTGGCTGACCTCATGACCTCTAGATATACTGCTAAGGTGGAGTCATAAGACACAGTGACTACAACCAGGTGTCTGTGTGCCGGTCTCTCGTCGCCATTAAATCTCTGTTCTGAAAAGTGTGGGGTCAGCTTTGACTTTCACAGGACGACGGTGCAACCACATGAACCCGCTGGTGAACTTTAAAGCTCAATCTGCTCAGACCTAAACCTGGTTTATCACAAGCTTAGTAGGCCACAACTGTCAAAGGTCACAGACAGGTTTGTGGTAAGCTGGGTTGCACAGCGTGGGTTTCAGTCCAGATATTGCAGGCGGCAGACAGCCAGTTTCAGTGGACTCTCTGGAGTCATTCTGACATTTGACACACACCCAATACACAATATTTTAACCATAAGCTGCGGCTGGCATTTTGTTACGAGGGCTATAACTAGTGGATTAATCAGACAATTATTCTGTGGTTATTCAGTTATTTATTGTTTTTACTTACTTAGTTACTTATTTGGCTCTACTTCCGGGGCGCTGAGAGGTCGGCAGCCTGTTGCAGTAGCTCCGAGCCTCTTCTCTATATTTTTGGCTTTTATCTATTTTGGCTCTAGTTTTGGCTCTTTTTTATCATCGTTTACTGAATTTCCCCTCTGGGGATTATTATTAAAAAAGAATATCTTATCTTATTTTTTCACTAGAATGTCAAAAAAGCAGTAAGGTGCCCTTTAATTTGTGAATGTACTTTACATGTTGTGTTTTGTCCAACCATTGATCTAAAAGCTAAAAATCTTCAATATCACATAACATAACACAAAGGCAAGAATAAAAAATATTCACATTTAAAAAGACCAAATTAGAAACTGTGAAAGTGAAAATGAATTATAATGTAATATACACAGCTCTATAATGGATGTGCATATAGTGTATACAGTATGTGTGTGTATATATTTTTTGGACATTCATATTTCTATATTTATGGTCTATTTATTCCATTTGTTCAATATGTATTATTCACTCCTTTTCTACCCTGTACTTGCCCTGTACTACTCTATCCGTTGTGCTGCTACATTTCCCAAGTGTGGGATCAATAAAGTTTATCTTATCTTTTACTCTTACACTTATGTTTTTTTATATTTCATTTTACCTTGACTTACTAACTTGTTGTTTAAATTTGTATTATTTCATTTAATATATTTTATTTTACCTTTACTATACCTTACCTTTACTTACTTGTTGATTACATCATTATTACTACTATTATTATTATTATTATTATTATTATTAATAATAATAATAACTTTTTTTTTCATCCACTTTGCTTCTGTAGTAGCCCTACTGTACATTTCCCCGTTGTGGGACGAATAAAGTTGATCTTATCTTTTCTTATCTTATCTAATCTTATCTTAAAATCCCACTGTAAAACAAAATTATACTCATGTTTTAAAGTATCAAATGAATGCCGAATTTAAGCATTGATCCTATTATGTCCTGTACTGCCTTTTATTAAATACAATGTCTGTGTTTGTGCACGCCGGCAATAAATTTGCGGTTTAGTGAGCGGAGTCTGGTGTAATTTCGTCAGTCAGCTGCGGATACAAAACAACATTGTGCATGTTTACCTTGGAGCTGAGCCGACAGCGACTCTTGGTGCTGCTGGTACTTGAGTGCCATCGCCTCCGTCCTCCTGAGCTGTTTGTGCATCTCGTAGGATATCATGCCTCCGTACATCATCCCGCAGACCACGGTGAGCAGCAGGAGACACTGGAAGATCCTCCGCTGCCTCCGGGAGCACACCCCGTTTCCCATGTTGCACCCGCACCCCTCCCCGCTGTCTGCGCCAGCAAGCCCCGTCTCTGCTGCTGGAAACTTCGCTCTCAACTTTTCTACCTCCCGGTGAAGGACTGGAAGCAGCTCCCCACTCTCCCCTCACTCCCCGAGCATTTCCCACGCAGAAAACACGAATTCACTGCAAATACACTCCACTTGTGTATACATTATTTTATCACAGCCACTCACTCCTCTCTCTGTGTCTGTGACTTCAAAGTAGCCGCTCAGATTTTCGCCTGACTTCAAGACAAATTGTGGAAATGCAACACAAACCGAGCCTGACTCCTCCTCTTCTTCTTCTCTCTCCACACTCTGCAGCTTTTTGCTTTTCCCCCTAAGTTTACGAGAAAAGTTAAAAGTCAAAAAGTCCACGACGAGGCCTCCATAACACCTTTAACTTTAGTTACGTGTCAGCCGAGTAGCTGCCTGCCATCCAACTACGACCCTGGAGGAGGAAGTCCCTCCTCCGAAAAACGATGATGAAAGTCCCAGCTCCCGCCCTCACAGGGAGAGGTTGGAGCAATTGGTCGCTGGAGAGCTCCATCAAGCACACACTGGCAGCAATGGGAGCGGTGGAAAGTTGTAGTTACACCTTTACACAGCGGTTATTAATGAGGACAGTGTTCACTGTGAGTCCATCATTCACTAAACAACTAAATCCATTATAACACTGTGTCTACTCCCCTTTAAGGTGCAATTCATTTCATTACATCCACCACATCCTATTACATCCCAATCATTTTACAGAATTAATATTTAGTACGTTGCTATTTTTATATTTCTGTATTTTACTGTATTATATTTGAATTATTTTATACAGTTGTGTGGGTATTTGTGTGAATATGTGTCTCTGAATGCTGCTGCTGGAACGCCCTAATTTCCCTTTGGGGATTAATTGTCTCATCTCATCTTATCTCATTTTACCCTAATTTATCTTAATATATCTGCAAAGTGCAATTTCATATTATCAATGTGCAAAACATTTAATTTCATGTTTCTCTTGAGGATTTCCAATACTGCAATCTGGTTTTGTTATCTATTGTTTATAATAAAAAAATCTCTTGCACTGTACATAGTTTGTACCTCAATGTGAACAAGGCTATATTTATATACAGATTCACAAATACTGTATGTTATTTTTATTTATTTTAATTCTTGTCAGTATTGTCAGTAATGTCAGTATTAGTATGTACTGGTGGCTTTCTTTGTTAAATCTTACATTTACTTCTTACTTTACAGACTATAAAATGCACAAAGCAAACAAGAAGTGTCACCCATTGGTGAAGATTGGGATGAGAGGGAGGAGATGATTTATCTTTTGGAACTGATAACAAATGAGTGGCAGTTTATTACATCATATCAGGCACCACATTGAGATAAGGAGGTTACATCCTCATGAGCTGTAAAAGCATAGACTGTATACAGAATGGGCGAAGCTAACGTGACATCACCTGTTGCCTTGTGAACTGAGTTTGACATGTTGTGTCACTGTTTGTCAGCAAGAACGTATAAAATAAAACCCTAATAAACCTGAATAAATTCCAACATGTTCACAGCTATTATTATTTACATAGAAAATGTTGACATTGTTGACATTAAATCACATGACCTGAGTCAAATAACTACCCTCCAAGATTCAGAGACCACCTGAGGGTTACAAAATTATCAATAAAAATAGGGTGGATTTATCTTTGTAAAACGTGTAAATAAAAAAACAGCTATTACATATATCTTAAGTATTGAGCAGAGGATACATTTAATTCCACGTATGGATGATTAGCACCTTTTAATTCTCAGAAAGTCACATCCCCTGCAATAACAGAGCAGAGCCTACATTCATAATGTGACACTTGATTAATAGCTATAGTGAATTACTGATCCTACCTATTAGAATAAAGAAATCTGAGAGCATGTTAACAGAGGGAGTGGTGAAGTTTATTTAGGCTTTGTACAGTATACATACAATTATTACTACAGGAAGACATTGTCAGAAAAACACACCTTGAAACAAGTTTAAAATTACATTGTAACAAGCCATGTCCAGTTAATTAGAGAAAGAACATTATGCTTAAAAAAATACCTTCATCTCAGCAACACAATGTCACTACGGTGCACAGTAGTAATATATACAATAAATAAGTAATTTTTAAATAGTATTAAAAGTATAACAGGCTCCTTTCGAAGAAGTTGAGCAATATGAATTACATATTACAAAAATAATTTACAAAAACTTACATCCTTATTCTATTGGCAAGTACATTTGCTTTTCATGAAACACAGTCTGAACAAATCCAACCATATCTACATAAATCCACATTTTTGCATCACCTGACTGACTGGAATAAACAGGAGGACAGTGATGTTGTTCATGTTAGCAATGAGTAAATACAGCAGTTCAGACAGCAACAATAAATTCTGTTTTAGTACCAAATTTCACAATGTGAGCCCGATTAATTTCCCCTTCATTCAGAGACAAACCTATGCTCCAATTAGAAACAAATCTGTGTTCACAATAAAAAAAGGAAATAATATCCATATATTAGTGAGGTAGTGGAATCTGCAGATCTGTGCATATACAGAACTTTAAGTGAGGAGATGATTGGATGAAACAGCCTCAGTACCGCATGCAGTTTGACAGTAATGATATTGGTTTAGCAAATAATCAAAATTAACATGTATTTAAATTAATTACAAAGTTTAACTACTCATCAATTAGATATTTAGTCTGTTTTAAGTTGCTCTCTTTGTGTCATCTCGCTGTTACCACTGGAAGGAATGAAAATAATGGGGAAAAACTGCACATGTAAATTTGACCTGAAAAGTGCATCATAATAAAATTCCTACTCTTTGATCTTTCTTAAGACAAATTACTGACATGAAAATTTTACATAAAAATTACACTGAAAGAAAACTTTGTGTTTACGTTATTCATAACACTCAGAAAGGCAGGTCTTATTCAAGGACAGGGAAGGCAACAAAAATAAACACTTTAAATAAATCACTGGTTAAGAAATCAAATTTTAATTTAAAAACAAATAAGTCTGAAATGTACAATTACATTAAGACCATTTTTTTGTATAAAAAGGCACAAAGTGTTCTCAAGGACAACAGAGAAACGCAACATATCTTTTAAATGGAAATGGCACCGGTATACAGCTGTAGACAAAATGAACATGTTTCAGGTAGAGGGATGAACCTTACAGACGTTTCCATAGTTACCGAAGTCAAATCATCCTGTGACAATTTCTCATCAACCACAGTTAAGTAACCAGAAATGACAGCATGGAAAAAAAAACATTATTTTTTCAGCTTCACATATGAGCATAAGTGTTTATTCTGCTATTGCTGTAATCACACAAGCAGTAAAATGTTAAATTAAGGAATAAATAAAACCTGACTCCTCCACGGCCATGCAGTCTGGTAACCCCTTGAGGGTTTCACTGGTAGCTGGCTGACCCTGTCAAAGACGTGTACAGAGAACAGGCACTTCACTCTTCCATAAAGCTTGGATCTGTGAAACAACATCTGGCATTAAACGTTCTCCTTTGGGTGTGTAGTCTCTCCAACTTGCATATAAAATACACGCTTGTTCCATCCAACACAAAATCAAGAAGTCCCAGTGGAACAATACATCAAAAATGACAGTGTGGTGAACAAAAAAAAAGAAAAAGACAATAAAAAATATTCAAGTCATGCTGAGAAGCCTGCCCGGAGACAGTGGGAATGTTTCTAAATTGGTACTTTATTTAGTTTAATCTCCAGTGTGAAGGAATATATTGACCATATCTTTTCTGTTGCTCTTCCTGCTTTATGGCCACTTTAAACCATAGAGGAGTTCATGATTCTGTTCGACCTCTTAACAGCAATAAAATCTGACTATAAAGGTGCACTGGAATTACCTGCTGGTACTACAACATCTATCATCCATGATCCTTCTGCAGTGTCTCTGTTCTCTGAAGCTGCTCAGTGACCACACACTGAACCCACAGATTAATCAAAATAAAGCCTTAAACTGACCAGTCCGTTCTTGGCTAAGTGATCTATGCTGGTGATCAAACTGCTTCCTATAATACTGACAGCTCCTCTTCCTCACACAGAAGCGGCTCCACCTCCGGGACTCTGAGTAGTGTACTGCTTTTGGCAGGGATGTTCTTCCTGTACATGACAAACTGGGCAGTCACCTGACAAAGTTAAGGTTCATAGAGACAGAGATTCAACATCAATAACAAACTTCAATAGCACATCGACCATCTTAAGTATAAAGTATGTGCAAGAAACACAGACTGTATATAGAAATTGATGAAGCAACGGACTCCAATTGACTTAAATTCAAAAATTGACATTTTCAATCATGAAGTGATCTGATGTCATTAGGTAAAGTCAGTTTTTCTCATTAGTGATCTGGAGATCCAAGTGAAAAAAAAAAACAAAACATAATTAAGTTGATATTAGGCTTCAAAAAGAGGAAGATTTAGGGGTGTGGCTTGTTTGATTGACAGGTCTCCAATGAGACCACATCTGAGCTCGAGTCTCTTACACATTGGATTATGTCCTCAGGTTCAGGGGTTAGACCTCCTGACTCCTCCCTTCATATCCAAATATAGTCTGGCTCCAAGCAACCAACATGGTGGCATTCAAACGCAAAACTCCTGACTTCAGAAGAACACTATAAGTGATACTTATGACTGGATATGATCCTAGTACAAGTTTAGGATGAGATCAACACAATCACATTGTTTTAAAAAGTTACTACGAAATTTCACTTGGTAACAGACTCAAGTTACCTGCAGGTATTATTAACTTGTTGACTCTGTTCAAAGCCTCCGCTTGGGATTTAAAGGATACAAAAAAGTCGAGTATGAGGACTCCAAGGCTGCCGATGAGCCATGCCAGATGTTTGATGATGAAGGTCTGCTTGGAGCCCCTCAGCGCAGGGAGGACCACTATGACGCTTAACCCATAAGTCCCGTTGCCCATCATGGCCAGTGCAAACAACAGGTAGGAGGTGCCCTCTGTAGATTGTCGCTGGAACTGGAGCAGGTAGAGTTTACAGAACTTAATAGACAGAAAAGTAGCACTGGACCTCCACTGAGCTCACAAGTATTATTCAGCGTATTCTGTTAAGCAATGTGCTGTTACTATAGCCCCACCTTCTAGTGTAAACTCTATGTTAACTATAAGCCAGGTGTCACTTATATTAATTTGCTTTCAGTGTATTTGCAGTCTAAATACACACAAGCAAGATTGAAAGATAAGGCTGGTTTAATTTGATAATGTTTTTTTGCTATCAATAAAACCCCTGAAGAGATGGAAACTAACCATGAATTAATTCTACTAACAAATAATGTGACATTCAGCACAGGCAGCAGGATGCATGTGTGCTCCATGAATCACTTCTACCTAATTATACAAGACCAGGGAGGACGGCATCCATCCAAAGTCATGAAACCACAGAAACATTATAGCCCTGACTGAATAATGGAGTTTTATTCTTCGCCATGGCTTCTGAGTTCAGTCTCTCCCCGAAGGTGTGCTTGGCAACAGTGTGAATATCCCGTGAACTACTTCTGAAGTTGAATCCACAAGGCAACCAGAGAGTGAAATACAGGAAGGATCCAGCGACAGTTGTTTTGCTGTTGTTTTGTGTTTGTTGTTCTTTAACCAGAACACTGCCACTACATGGTGAAAGAAAAAAATCCCAACATGTTTGAACATGCAGAAATAACCACAGGCAAATCTGACTAAAATGATTTACAGTAGTCAGGGAGTGTATGTTTTGTACCCAGAAGTTTCTCTGGCAGTGGCAGCTCACTGAGACGATCCCCATCTGGTGATTAATAACTGCATTTGAGCCAGGATGTGTGTGTGTGTGTGTGTATGTTTTTTTTGTTTTTTTTTACACAACAGCACCATTGTCTTCAACGCCTGGTTCTCATTTTGACAAACATACTGCGTACACAAACGCACAGATCCCACCTCCCTCTGCGAACACACAAGACACTCAGTCCTTGTTTATGACTAAGTGACACAAAAATAAGTGCAGCTTTCCACGAACCTCCTGGGATCAGACCCTGAGAAAGCAGCACTGGTCACGCACAAACCTTGTTACAGAGTAAAAAAAAACCCAAAACAATACAAACGCTACATCTCAGATGAGTCATACAAAAAATTACAACTTACATTTTTATAGAGCTGGGGGAAACGGGAGCAGAGGTAGAAGACAGATGCCGTGTATCCACATATATAACCAGTGATTTCTACTGACTTGGAGGTAGATGGATGCTGAGGAAGATGAATAAATTATGACAGAAATATATATAAGTGTTAATGTTGCACCGACAAAAAAAGCAGAACAAAAATAACCTCCAAATGAATGTTTATCTTACCTGTGTGTCTAAACTTGCACTGTTGTCTATGATGAGTTTGGGTAAAGCCAGGAGGACTAAAGTAGCTGCACCGCACCATGTGAAGCAAATCCACTTCAACACAGGATTTTCTAAAGGATGTACACACAAACTTAGTGACATTTTAAGTAGCAGGAAACAAAGGCTACAAAAGCAAAGCAAAACATAGACTTTATATTCAGAACTGTGTGTACTCTTGGGTTATTATTATTATGATTATGTGTCATTAAGTAATCATGCACTTATGGCACAGCAGCAAAACATTTGTGTTGTGGATTAGAGCTATCGCTGGTAGAAATTACTTAAAATATACACTCATAAAATAAACAATCATAATAGAGATTATGTTGATTAAGTCGTTTGATATAGAGCTGCTGATCATTTTACAGGTTAAACAAATCAACGAGTTATTGCTCCTTAGTTTGGCATTTTATACAATGAATAAACATCAGCAAGAATCCCAGATTTGCAGGTTTTCATTTTTAGCTAATTTATGTAAAGTCTAAGTGGCTGTATTTATATATAGCAGCTTGTTATATAAGAATTTTTCACTTTTTTATATCATGGGGTTTAAATTTAAGCTACTGAGTCAACAACAGGAAAGACTTTCTTCCTCTTAGTTATGCTTTTCAGTAAACTGGGACATCGTGACATGGCTGGCTCACACAGCAAAGGCATCAACATTCACCAGCTCCTTCACTTAGCAACACAGATAATGTTCAGGACGTACTTCTGCTAGAGCTGTTTTTGATCTTATAGTAGACAAACTGGGAAATGAGGATCAGGTCCGTGAAGATGTAAAACACCACTGTGACGACCTGAGAGTGGGACAGGGACAGAGGGAGAAGATGATTTATCCTTAGTAACTGATCACAAATGTGTTATTATATCATATCATGCACAATATATAGATAAAGCTGTGAAGGTTACATCCTCCATGAGTTTAAAAGCAGACTGAATATAGAACAGACAAAGCTAACATGATGTCACCCGTTGGTTGGTTGTTATGAAGCCATGAGTTTGGCACCATGTTGGTTGTTTGGAGCCAGAAGTGACCAGATTTGGATATGAAAAGAGGAGTGAGGAGGCGGGTCTGGTCCCTGAACCCCAGGACACTGCCCAATGTGTGTGAAATATCAAGTTCAGGTGTAGTATTATTGGAGACCAGACCTGTCAATCAAACGAACCCTGCCCCTAAATCTTCCCCTTTTTGAAGCCTAATATCTAATTAACAACATAGTTATTTTCAGATGGATCACCATGGACACCAGAATGACATATGGGATAAAAATCTACTGACTGAGTGTTTCATGATCAAAAAAATATGATTTTTGAATTGAAATCATCTGATGTCAATTTGTGTTTTTTGGAGCCAGCACCTAGTGGAAGTATTTCACTTTTTTGTACTTCCTTGGTGGCCTCATTTTTAAACCCTGGTTGCTTAATTTATAGTCTATGTGTAAAAGGGTTCGGCCATTTTCATCTCAACCAATTTCAAACAGCAGTTCAAAAAAACTCACAACCTAGTAACCTTGTTATCAAAACATTGTCCTCTAGCAACATAAGGAGATCACATTCAGTGTAAAGCAACTTTCATAACTAAAAACATTAGCCTGGCTGTGATGTGTATGTGTTTACCTGAATCGGCAGCTGGTTAGTGAGGTAGCAGCCTGCAAAGCTGGTCACATCTCCACTGAAGAGGAAGAACAAGAAGCCCAAAGACATGGCCTCCTCCACTTTACCATTCCGGTAGGCCTCATACACCTGCCTACATACATAAAAAACGGATAGGATTTACTATAAACACACATTATTAAACATTTTGATCTGGTTATGACTGGTGGTTGTCTCAGAAATATACTCTGCAGAGCATTAAAATCATCACTTACGGCAGAGTGGACAGTAGGAAACAGAACATAGAGATAAGCCCGATCACCACGCTGCAGTATTCCCAGATGTTATCCACACACTCCTCCAGCAGGTACAGGATCCACGGGGTCCCATTCACACACAGAGGCCTGCTAAGAGCCGGTGAGGTCCAGTTGGCGGCGGCGGCCACGTCTGCACTCTTCCCCGGGAATCGTGCAGTGGCCATGGGGGAGAGATGGGATGTGTCCGCCCCTCAGCTGCAGTATCTGTCCGCCTCCTGATGCTGCCGCTAGGACTGTGTCCAGATTGTAAGTAGATGCGTGTTTATATTGATAACAAACCTGATTGAAAAGCACAACATCTGACACCTACCTCATTAAATAAGCGTGTAAGCACTTGTTGTGTCATTTCACGAGTCTGAAAGACAAAAAATGAATCACAGCATCAGTAGAAATCCACCAAGGAAATGGTAAAGAATTGGTAAAGAATACAGTCAAATACTTTCATACGTGTGATGTTTGGATGCTGTCATTGTTCGGGCTAATTTGCATAGACTTGGATGAGGAGATGCTAACACACAGAAATGGCTGAAATCAGCTTCAGTAACGTCTCACCTGCAACACATGAACCCGCAGCAGACCGCAGACTGTTTGTGGATCTGTGTGAACGTCCCTAACATCTTTACAAACGATACGAGCCTTTGTACTTTGCAAATTAGCTTCCAACGTTATCGTTCATCACTGAAGGTCTCGAACATGTCAATACACCTAGGATACAATGTAACATCAGACGACTTTTCAAAATAATATCCCCGCGAAGGACTTATAATAACGTTGCGGTTTAGTATGGGAAAGACAATGTAAGGTATTTTTATGATAAATTGCTCAGAGCTGTTATCGAATGTTGTTTTATTAATATTACGATTTGTTATTTCACAATTGTGTTTTGAGTCAAATACACACTTTGCACGTAAATGTGAGAAATCGTGTGCTTTTATTTTGAGAGCAAAAGTGACGTGCATTTTTCCAGCTTCACTTGGGATGGGCACTGCCCGGGGAAATACTACCATCTACCGATCACATGGACAAACTCTAACCCCATCAACATAACATAACATAACATAACATAACATAACATAACTGAACATAAGGAGAATAAATCACATTTTTGAAATGTCTGTAAAGTATTGTAATAATTATTAACTTAGTGTTACTATAATCTCTTCTCATTGATACCCATAGTAACATCAGTAAAAATATGTTTTATACATGTAAGACCTACTCTGGCCCGACTATTAACTGATCATTGTCATGACGTTATTGTTTCCTCCTTCTCCTCCCAATAAATCATTGGACTTGGTAAGTGTTACAGAGGCAAGGTCAAGCAATATCGAAGCTGGTGGAAAGATTTAGGGAAACTCTGGCTTAGAAAATCCTTAGGCATCATCGAGCTTTCTCTGTGTGTATGCATTGCAACACCATATACTTTCTATATAGTATATGTACCACACAGGTATAAACTGTTAATTGCATGTTAAATGCATAATTTCCCACGTGTTGTGAAGCTTTCGTGCAGCATAATCTACTGACTGCAGTCTGATCCTAGTCACAGACAGCCTATATTTTCCAGAAGCTTTACACATATCTTTATATCTCTCGTACGTTATTGAACGCAGCATCTCAACCTGTCCCTCCTTCCATCCACCTGTTGCGCGGCGCGCTCCAGTCGGCCACACGATGGCGCGCTTTGCAATGGTAGCCTGAGCAGGACGGAATAAAAAGGGCTGCTCTGTGGGGGAACCTGGAGCTGTGCAGGGGTAATTTGTGTTGCTATGTGCCGCCTTGGAGCGCGGTTTGAAGGTAATGAACGAAGCTCCACATTCCGTGCGCCCTCGACGTCCTGCATGGAGCAGGTAAGCTGTCCAGCACTGTCGGTGCGTTAGAAATGAAGCCGCTTTAAGGGGTTTTGTATGTCTGTGTGTGTTGCATGTCATACTCAGTCATTACAGACAGAAAGAAGCGTTACTGGGCGAAATACATGACTGCCACCCACATTCCTTGATGTCGGAAAAGTTGACTGGATGAGGTGAAATCAGTGGGTAACAGCATCGATGTGCCACAATCTTCCCAATCGTGCACCAAATACTTTTCTTTACTTAGAAGATGTAGATAGGAAGACACGGGGAGCGCGCAAGTGAATTGGAGCTGTGTTTTCTATTGCTAGTAAACACTGAATGTGATACAGTGGTTAATTACTTGGTAATTGTTGAAAGGAGCGGTGCACGCATGATGCATATAGTGAATATGTCTGGGTTTTTGCTGCAAACATTTTGATACCATCAACACCTCTCTTTCTCCCTCACTGTGTGTGTGTGTGCGTGTGTGTGTGTGTTTCGGTGTAAATACAGTGGAATGTGTTCTGAGAGCTTGAAAGGCAAGTTCAGTCGCATTACTCACATTTAGTCTGTGCATTTCTTCTCTTAATGCTCTGTTCAAGACGAAATCCACTGTTGCTCCACTTGCGTGTGTGTGTGTGTGTGTGTGTGTGTGTGTGTGTGTGTGTGTGTGTGTGAATACAGACTGGGGTGTGTGGGTGGAGTGGTGGGTGGTGGTGGGACTCTTCAAGGTCACAGACTTCTGAGACAGATGTTGATGTCCCAGGAAGAGATTACTGAGATTGATTGTCTGGAACTTGAATTATTATAATGTCCATGCATTATTTTAATGTAAAAATATGCATGAAAAATATGTTGCAAACTTCATTCAATTCATTTATGAATTTGAGTTTTTATGCATTTTCTTTTATTGCTAAATCCATCATGTTCTTTGTACAAGCTGGCAGTTTTTCACAGGACAGAGCATATATGAATACAATTTAGGGCACATATTCATATAATTTATTCTGGATTGCTAGTTTTCCACTTGGTACAGGGTGGTTTATTAGGAGTTGTCTTCCAACAATGGTGCATTTCTTTGTATATCTTTTGTGAACAATTTTATGCATCTGGACCCTGCTTTTTATCGCATAGTGAAAGCTGTGATTCATTACTTATTATTGCTAATCATTCCACTGACTCCCTCAGGAAACAGGATAATGTGCAGGATGCAGGTTATGAAAAGATTTCTAAACTTAAAAACACATTAAACAGGCCCTCAGGATGTTTGAAAGCCGTTCACGTTTAAGAAGGAGCTCCACATATTTTGTGCACTGTCGGTTCTCCTGGGTCAGACCCGTATGTTGAAACCAGAACATGCTTCTTCCGCTCAGTTCTGTGCGCGAGACTCTTGAGTTTGGGCAGCAGGGTGTAATGAATAATGAATGGTTTTGAAAATGTGCGTGAATGTTAGTTGGCTGAGAGTGGCGGTAATGCACTATTCCAACCAGCCCTTCTCCTCTCTGCTATGGAAATCCTCTCAGCAGTTATGAGTCTCAGCACAGCAGAGCCAAAGCAGAAAAAAGAGGAACCCCCACCACCACCACCACCACCCCACCTCGGCTTCCACTTTAGGCTGGATCCACTGCCATTTGACACAGTTATGCCTGCAGAGATTCAGGCACACGCACATTTACATTCACGTTTATGACCACAAAATGGAAAGAGGACTGAGCTCAATTCCCAGTCTATAGAGGCCTTCTGTTAGAAGTGGCTGTTCTCTTTGAAATGATTTCTTTTGCCAGTCTGGGAGTCAAACTAATTTCACCTTGGAACCCAGCACAGTGATTTTTTTGTGACCGATCTGGTTTAAAGCTGAGAATCTGAACAGTGCAAGTCATAATCAAACTACTGTTAAAGGGAATAAACTGAGTGAATGAAGGTATTACAGTGCATGAAAGTAACTGTCATCCAGAGATTATGCATGATTGTTGCCCTGTAGCACTAAGAGTAGTAACGACATAGAAACAGGGCTGCATCAAATCATAGGTTTTATTGTTGGTTTAACTTTTTTTTTCATAAGAATGGATGAATAATTTAGTTTGTAAAGTGTAAAACTGCAACAATTATCCAAAGCAATTACTGGACGCACACACAAATAGAGTCCTGCTTTTCTTTTTTTTTGACCTACATGATATTAAACAAAATATTTCAGCTCCAAGAGACATTCAAAGACTCCAAAACAAAGAGTTTTGCTGGTATATGGTGCATATCTTTCTGTCTGAACACTGTAACATATCTCATTTCTATTCATCTCATATCTGCTCCTTCTGCTTTAGGCCATGTGACATCCATAAGCGTCACATTAAGTGCTCCTGTGGTCTGCTTTCCCTTATCAAGTCCACAGCGACCGCTCTCTGGAGGGATGGAGAGATATTCATTCCCACATGCTCAGTCTCTGTTTCCTCTCTCTGTCTCTCCATATTTCCCGTCCTGTCGTTCTCTCTGTCCGTGGCATTCGGTGTGTTTTACAGTAGCTGTTTTCTGCAGCTCCTGTCATACTGTAATTCCCAATCGTTGCTCCACAGCTGCATAACTGCGAGGCATAAATAATGGAGAACTATCCCTTTCTCCCACACAAGCATATAATACAATACTCCTACAGTATGTTCCTGTGATAAACCTCGGGGGTCTATCTTTCAAGTCTTAACTCGGTTCTCCGCGGCGGTGTGGACCTATTTCCAAAGACGTCTTCAGGGAGTCTCTTCTTTGTGACTTATTCATCTTACTTATTCATGAAATTCAAGGCATCAGTTACGTAACCGATTGGCCCAGTTATAGAATAACTACTAACTTAACCAGGCTTTAATCATACCGTTAATATGGACGGTGGGCTTCTGCTCAGGATATGACATGAAGATATTTGAGGACAGGAACATGATGCAGTGGGATTGATTCAGAAAGGTACACCAAACCACCTGATAGTTGGTCATAGGCTCCACTATTATGGATATATACAGTTTTTATTCATGTGCACTTCATATTGTGATTGGAAGTATTGCTGCTACACAGTAAAAGACGCTCTGTGAATCTTATTGCTTTCTCAGGCTCACATTTTTCTTAATTAACTAAGTAGGCCAGATTTCTCAGTGCACCCTCCAACTTTGGGACGACTAGCAACAAGCACTATAAATGTTTGACTCGTGCTCTGCAAATTAGGCGCACTCGAGCATGTGGTGCTACATTCTCTTGTCATTTTAAAGCAGATGATACATGCTTGCATATTAATAGAAGCAAACAAAGCAGCTTCTAAATTTGCTGTGCAGTAGTAGGAACACACTATATTTAAAGATAGTTACAGTGACACACACAGTACCAAATCTGAAAGCACAGATCAGTGTAGTGGAAGTGTTTTTTTTTTTTTTTTTTAAATGATGGCCTGCTGGGAGTTTTTATCCTCATCTTAATAATGTAAGATGAGAAACTTTCCAACAGGCTGCCTCTACTCCGACTCCTCTTTCATAAATTCACATAATTATAATTTGCATATATAAGGACTAACGAGAAAGGAAGAAACTTTTGTTCTCCCACCCATATGTGGCTTGTTAATTCATACTCAGATAGTCAGATATGAAGCAGTGGTGTAGAAAAAAAACTGTGGAATGCAGTTTTTTTCTACACTATAGTCTCTTCTGTCTCTCCCTTTCACCCAGCTCCTTTCTAAAGTATTTGTGTGAGTGTGTGTGTGTGTGATGTCTTGCAGGCTGAGCAGGTGCACATTACACAGAAAGATAGGGCCGACTGAGCAGAGGGAGGGAGGGAGGGCTGGTCTGTCTTCATAGGTCATACAAAAG
>OOFC01023025.1:3828-24632 GCA_900323345.1 Pseudochromis fuscus
CATTATGGCTTCATCTGCACACACACACACACACACACACACACACACACACACACACACACATCTTGCTTACTTGCTGCTTATCACCTCTCACTAAGCCGTGGGAGAGAAGATATTGGGGACATTCACCATTTTCAGGAGGCAGCTTCGTTTGCAGCAGTAAAAGCTGGATTTTTCTGCGAGTCTAAGCAAGTATTGCCTTGAACTTAATGTCACCTCCCTCTCCATCCCTCCTCCCTCCACCATTTACATCTAAAGTCTGAGAAGGTTCTCAGCGCATTATACTGATAATAGAAATGTTTAGCAAACAGCCTCATGGATTTACAAGCAGGAGGTTTCATAACATGTGTATTTTAAGACATTTAGCGGGCACTGTTTACCTGCAGGGGAACAGGTGACTGCATCAAACTACAGCAGTGGAGGGTTTGAACTAATAATATTAATGTTTTCCATGATTAACATCGTAACAAGGTGCAATTAAGTAAAAAAAAAAAATAAGATGCATAAAAACAAGATATAGCAGAATAAATACTAATTATGTTCCTTTCAATAAGATTGTGTTTATGTTGGAAAAAAGTGCAGTACCTTATTCCTGTCAGTAGCAATCAAACAGGTTTTGTCATGTAAAAGAATAAAAGAAATATGGTTTTGTTTTGTATACACACTAAAAAATGTTGGGTTGTTTTAACCGAGAAATGAGTAAAACTTGGATTAACTCTATCCTGGGTTTTTACCCCAAAGTGGACTGTTTCTATACCACAAATTTAGTTGTTTTTACCCCAAACGTTGTTAAAGGAAAAAGTCTCAGAGTTCTCATGAGAAAAGACTAAAAGTTCAGAAACTTGATGTTTGGTGAAGACTGAAATATGTTTGTGCTCCTATAGACAACAGAAGGTGTAAGAAAATGTCTCACTGTGTACTCACACTGGGAGCATTTTCTGCTGCTGCCATTCAAATACAGAGGCAACATTTTTATAATGATGATGTAATGATGATGATGATGATGATGATGATGATTGTTAGAGTCTCCTTCTTCTGGAGGTCCAGCCAGCAATCCTGCACTAAAGCAGACACAGCAATCAAACCATTGTGTAAATTTAAAAAACTTTAAACTTCTTTTTCAAGTTTGACTTTGTGAATCAGGATCAAACACAATCATTCATCACTCAAAATGAAACTGACACATCAATGTCACCTGCAACTGAACCTTCAGACAACACAGCGAGTTACACCGTCATCACGTCCATCGTGGTGCTCACACCAGACGGTCTGTTCAACAGTGTTCGTACATCCTCTGATATTCTGGTCCGAGCAGTCCATCTGCCACACACACACACACACACACACACTGTAAATTAATGTAAAATAAGCACATGCATACACACACTGAGCAGTGAGGTGTGGAGTTTCTGCAACACAACGTATCACAGGAAGTTATTGTTTTTCACCAAAATGTCAGATTTTCCAGGACTTTATTAAGTTGTAGTGACAGTTGCACCAATATCAAACTTCTTTAGGTTATATTTAAGTACTGAAAACTGTTGGGGTTGAGGGTACAATGCAAACGTGGTCTGGTTTATTACAGAAAAAGTCCACACTCCACAGACGCTGTGTTTATTAACATCTAACCAAAAACCACCATCTTTGCCAAAGCCGCAGACGGGTTACTGGATGTGAACCCAAGTCTTTGGTGTGACAGGTATTTGTACACATATAATCCAGCCAGTGATTACTGCACTCCCTCAATATAATTGGGAGAACAGGTCAGTCATATACTAAGATGGTTTTTATGAGACCAGGCTGACATCTTGGCAGTTTACTCTTCAAAGTTTTCTGTGGTCAGTAGCAATAAGAGAACCACAACACTGACACACACTCACAGGTATTTATGATTGTATAGTGTAGTAATATTAGAAAATGTTCTGCTCTGGTTTGCAGCATCTTGAAAAGTCCTCTTATCATTATTAAGATGTAAATTTGCAGTGAGAGAAACACAAATAAATAGTGTGAGGTTTGTGAAGTGCAAAAAAACAAAAAAGTCAAAAACAAGCTGAAAAGTTTTGGATGGATTGAATAACGAGGTGAAAAAATGTTATGTGTGAAGAGCAAAACTATGAGAGCTGATGTAAAAATATCTGGATTTTTGATTAGAGAAGTCATGCATCAAACATACCGACTTATCCTTTCAAAGGTCATGTGGAAAGTTCAAGTCAATATTAAGACAACAAGCTCTACTTTTTCACTGATGAAACACTCAGCATTTTAATGAGTTCACTGCTTCTCTGCCATAGCAGCGTTGTTTGGATTTGGAAATAGGTCCAAATATTCAAAGTGTCCCATTTTGACCAAAGACCAGACCATCCAGTAATCGTCCCTGTCAAACGTGCACAGTCTCAACATCAAAGTGGTCCTCACAGAGATAGAAGCACATGACACACACACATACATGCGTGACCTACTGGCCTGACAAATGAAACTCCACCTAGTGAAACACACTCTGAGAAGTAGATGTACTATGACAATCAACCTGGGCACCACACACACACACACACACACACACACACACACTGCAGCAACAATAGAGGACTAAACTTTGTTTGGGAGTCACATGGCGCTTCAGGGATGACGACAAAAGTGTAGATGCCCATCCCCTTACATACATATACACACACACACACACACACACCTTTTCAGAGCAGGGCTGGTAATCCAATATGAAGCAGGTTTGTGTTTGCGACACTGTGGCCTCAAATCAGCTCTGACAGGACGACCGCCGCTCGCTCTCACACCCCCTGAGGGTCCTCCACGTTGTGTGTGTGTGTGTGTCTGTGTGTGTGTGTGTCACTGTGTCAAATGGTCCAGCCACACCGGTCTGCAAACACCTAGCTGAACCGTGTTTGTGTCGGTGTTTGGGATGTTTGTGTGCGTGCTGATTTGTGTTTACATTTGCGCCTTTTATTTCTTTGATGTTTAGTATTTTTTTGACATATTTTTCCTTGATGATTGACATTTATGTTTCTGATGTTTCATGAGTATCAATTGGGTGAATAGATTGGAAAATTATTGCTGGTTGATATATTAATTCAAGTCCACCTGGAATAAAAAGTGTCCATCAATCTGTTGTTAGCAGCTCAGTTCAGATTACCATCAGAATGTGGTGACAGAGATTAGTAGCATAGTTGTAATAAGTAGTTTGTTGTAACAGTATCATTCAGTAACCAGGGGTGAAAGCAGTTTTAAATTCTTGCCGGTATTACCAAATATATATACATAAATATATAGCTACAGCACAAACGTCCTTTCTTAGGCTCAGATAAAAACAATCAAATCAGAACAATAATGCAACATAATATATATAAATAAAACAATATGAAACAATTTCTAGCAAACCCTGTGTCCATAGGTGCAAACTTTTTCTTTGGTGCTGGAAACGTTTTCCGTGTAAACAATGATCCGTTTTCTCCTTTCAAAATAAAAGCCCCTGCCATTACAGTGTAATTAAACAACAGAAATGAAAAGTAATAAAATAAGTAAGTAATAAAAACTATAATAAGCACGACTGAGGTCATTTACAGTAATTTTCACGACTGCATATTGCTAGCAGATCTATTTTCTGACCCAGAGGGCAGAACGTAGGCTTTATAGCAGGCAGCCGCTCTTCCATCTTTCTGGTACTGAGCACCGCCACTGGATCTTAGTGCTACGCAGTACCGGACCGTACCGCTTACTTTCACCCCTGCCAGTAACGTAGTTCTAGTGTTAACTAGTAATCTTAACTAGCTATCTGTGGTGTTTTGTTGTGTTTCACTGGTCCAATCAAATTGCTCCAGATGTTGTGTCCCACCTACGTCATGATACAGAAGTTAGATACTCTGGAAGTGCTGAGTCAGTGCAACTTAAAATATTTGTGATATTACTTTATACACCCTACTATTGATTGCAAGGTTTAGCATTATTCATAAAATTAACTTAATTTTTATGCTGATAGTGCAATTTATAATTTTATTTTTTTTTTTCTTACAGTGGTGCACCTACAGCGCTTGTGATTTCAGCCTTGTACTTGCACGTTACACACACCCACACACACACACACACATGTTAGTATTGAATATGAATAAAGTATATAGAGAAGGAGAGAATATTTCTAAAGCACAAATGTGGAAAAGCAATGAACATGCACACATACACACTCCCCGCAGAACACTGATGTACCCAAGGTGTGAGGACATTTCTATCTACACGCCTGCTGACTTATTGATGCCACTTGTCAAATATAAATGCATCACTGTGATCCAGCGGAGACACAGAGACAGAGCAGAAGAAATATTTTAAAAAAACACAAGAAGAGAGGATGTTTCTCTGTTAGTTTTTCCCTGCGGAGCTTGTTGGTTTTTCTGTCTGATGTTCAGGGAGTTGGAGGATGAAGACGAGGAGGAGGAGGAGGATTTCAAAGTGGCTTCCAGGCTGGAGAGTGTTTTACTGAAGATATGTGGCGGCCATTTTGTTGTCTTCTATGTTTTTTTAGCCTTCGGGGCAGCGATGGTTAAACAGTCGGTCTCACACACACACACACACACACACACACACTGGTCGACTGTAGGAGAAGTAGAAACTGTTTCATGAATAGGATTTAAATTTCAAAGTATCTGAATTTTTTACCCTTTGGTGTATTTTGTTATCGATTAGCATGTACAGAGTGGGCTGGTGTGAAATCTTTTTCTGTTTTCTTTCTGATTATTTGGTTTTTAGATGGTTGCTGTTAAACATGCTGTATTTGAATGTGAGAGTTTGAAACACTGGCAAACAGCTTGCTTCAAACCTGAATAAACAACAACAAAGAAAACCACATGATTTTAACTTCTGCTGCTTCAGATCTTTGTTTTGGAGGATTTGGTGATACTCGTGGTTCCTGGTGGTAACAGCAGGTGGATTTTACCAGTGTTGGAAAGAGCAGCTTTTTGTGTTTTTTTTTTTCCCCCGCTCTGAATTTTCATTTTCCTCCAAGTTGTCCTCTGATAGGTTTGAAATTAAAGCCATAAACTTTAACTTTGCTCCAGTTTGGTACAACAGAGAGCTTTAAATACTACAACACCCTTGAGCCTGGAGGCGGTGTTACGGAGAAGAAGCCAGTCACAAGTGTGAACCAGAGCTTTAATTTCAAATGCTTCAGTGTTGGAAATAAAATACAAATGCAGTGCTGGTGAAAACAGCAAAGTTGAAACCTCTGTAATTGGAGTTGTTGTTGACTTCTCTGCTTTAGTTCACATCTTCATTTGTTTGATTTATGAGTAACAAACCAAATATTTAGTAATATGTTGCTGTGATGAGTCAACCACTTTTGATCAACAGTGGTATTGTAAACAGTGCTGCTGAATTATTTATCCAGCCTTCACTTCTGCATTATTAGAGTTCAGATGTGCTGCTGAACTCAGTTTCCGGGGAAAAGTGTTGGGTTGTCTGCTGGTTAAAAAGTGAACTAGACTTGACTGAGTGATTGAGTAAAGTGAGCTCAGGGTCCTTCCTATCCAACAGCCCTGCGGTCACCCACGGTGTAAGTGTTGAAATCAGCCAGACGTACACATGCTTTGGACTGTGTCTGATGACAGATTGAGATTTAGTGACGTGGTTGTAAAAAGAAAAAGACTCAGCAGCGTCTGTGCTGCCTGTATAAACTGAACTCATCTGGAGTAGATCAAGGAATACCGACCATAATTCATCCTGCTTTTATCATAAGTATTTGAACTTTTTCATTTATTTGCTTCTTCCTTGTAAGGCAACCTCTGCTCGAAACCCGCTGGAAAAGCTTAAAGATATCTAATAGAGACGGAGTCAAAAAGGAATATAAGATTATCAGTGACTAGGGTTGCAAAATTCCATGAATTTTCAAAGTTGGAAACTTTACATGGGAATTAACAGGAATTTATGGGAATAAAACAGATATTTACAAAATTGAAGGTTGGCCCTCAACAGGGAACTTAAATATAGTTGGGGAAAATAAAACAACTAGATTTAATACAAGTACGCTCCTCGATCATTTAAGGCAATTCCCCCTGCACATGCACAGATGATGCTTAAACCCTGGAGGCCACACTTTTGAGACCAAAGCACAAAACTATTGAAGCCACACAGTTGAGCCTGTGGATTATATAAAGTCAAGAAAGGTTTTTTTGATTATATTATGGGGTAAATATATTTGATCTATAATGGAATCACTGTTTAACTTGCAAAAATTAAATAAAAATGTATTCATACAGTAGCTCACTAGCTGGTAAGTTAGGTGCTAAATGTAAGCTAGATTTCATTTCATTGACCATTTAAGAGGCTAGCTTATTATAGCTCCCTCAAATGTGATGCTGTTTCTTCTGACTCCTGCAAGATGGTTTACTGTAACCATACAAGAATTTATACATCAATTGTGAAATATTTTGAAGACAATTCCAGTTGTTTTGCCAACTATGTTTCTGAGTGTTTTTACAAGCTTTTTTGTTATTTGTATATGATAGTTTGCTTAAATTAACCCTAACTTCCAGTTAATTCCAATAAATTCCCTAATTCCCATAGAAAGTTTTCAATTTTGAATATTTCCAAAATTCCCCAGCTTAACTTCTCATGGAAGGTTTCAGGAAAGTTTCCAGACATTTACCGGAAATTTTCCCCTCCTTTGCAACCCTATCAGTGACCCTGTATGAGTCCTCTACACCTCCCCTCTGAGATACTTTGACCATCAGAAATGCATTTAGATTATCTACAGGTGAAACAAATAGAAGAGAGTTTGCTTTTCTTCCTGAAGTCATTAGTCCTGCTGCAGTAAATGTACTTATCTAAATGCAGTACCTTGGTGGTGTTGAACCTTGTTGCCTCCCTGTGTGCTGGACATATTGTAGCTCTTTCTTGTGTGACTTTCTGAAGTTGTGTTTTTGGATTGTTTTTGTGTGTGCTGGTGATGTCAGTGTAAGCCTTGTTGGCAGCCTCGAATTGCACCCTGAGGGATAAGTGAAGTATTCTGAATTGAATTGCGCCAAAGTGAATGTGTAGTCATCCTTATTCAGTGGCGTGTTCGTGCAGTGGAGGTGAAGGCTGCAGGTGTGTTGATGAGTTTCAGACTCTAAAACAAACAGCCGGCGGCTCCGTCATCGCTGCAACGCTGGGAACTCTGAACCTGCTCCACTTTGTTTAATGAGACGTGAAGAGACGGAGGTCTCTGCGTTGAAGTATGTTTCTGGATGTGTTGGGGGTCTTACATTCAAAGAGAAACACTGCTGATGACAGACGCCATGTTGAGGCCCTGCAGCTGAAATACCAGCTCATCCTCCAGTGTTTGGTAAGAAGCTGTATCACGTATAACACACATTATAGTTGCAGTAGCAAAAACGAATTAATAGCAAAAGAATGTAAATAAAAGTTCAATAAATTTGAAGTTGAAAGCACAAAAGTAAAATCTTAGCAATCAGCTCCTGCGTTGTCTTTTTTTGGGTGTTAACCCATTAAACAGTGTATACAGCAGGTCAGTGGATTCCTGTGTGTCAGCTGCAGTAAACGTCTCAGTCCAGCAGCAGCAGGGTGACACGGCTCTGTCAACACGCCCGCCGGAGACTCCATTTCCCAGAAAACACTGCTCTGAAGTGACTTCTCAGATAACATAATAGGTGTCAGGAGCCTAAGACGTGATGACAGACGGAGGGATGTGATGGACTGGAGCGGCTCGTTGGACCGACAGCAGCCGTGTGGGCACGTAGGGACAGGTTTATGTCGAGACGGAGACAGAGTGAGACAGACTGCCCTGTGACCAAAGGTCAAAAGTTCAGCTTCTGAATGAACATGTGGTTGAACCGGATTATAAATCTGTCTACAGTTAAGTTTTCTGGGAACCTGTAGAAACACAAGAAAAGAGAAGCAGAACTGAAGAGTGTTGGAGTCAGGAAATCTTGCTGCTAATGTGTCCCAGGTGCCACAACAACACATTCTTACAGATCGCCTTTATAAAAGAGATGACTGTAAGAGTGTTACACTAGTTTCATTTTCTTCTTTTTTTCCATGATACAGAAATGTTAATGCATGTGTGCTTTACAGAAAGCAGCAGCAGCTATAAATGATCTTCAGAGGAGATTTTCTGTAAAACATTCATTAGACTTTGCTCATTTGAACCTTGGATCTATACCCTGAGAGCAGGACATCAAAAGCTCAGTCACCACAAGTGCTAAAAGTAAACACTTAACCTTTTGATAGAGACTTTGAACTTTAGTTGCTCATCATAGCAAGATTTTAAGTGGTTTGTCCCAACCATCTCATACAGCACATTAGAACATACAGGCCGCACAAAACTGTTACAATTCACTGTTGAATAACAAAAAATTAACCTGTGATAATGTGGCAGAGATATGGCAAATATTAGATTGAGGTAAGGCACTAAAACAACTTCCAGAGGAGATTATGGTTTTAAATAAGTACTTTGATAGGGTAAGAAAACTTTTGTTGTCATGGTTACACAACTAAAAGTTATGGTAATTGTTTTATTTGGGGGTTTTTTGTCAGCCATCCTTCCACCCTGACGTCCTTCCTGGTGACTCTATTGAGAAGTTTGACAACTGGTGCTGCAGATGACTAGTGGCCGAGCAGAACTTATCGTATAAATGTTTTGGGTCAGCTACGGCGTCGTTCTGACATCGTTTCTGAAATAATAATAATAATAATGCTCACTTATTCAGCAAGATTACATGCTACTTTCTTATCCTAATGATCCAACTCAGTGATACTGTGCAGTGTAATTGGGATAAACATTCCCTTTAATATAAATCTCAAATTTATAATTGCATAAAGACAGAATTTGTGCCAGTAAACAAGCTAGACAGAGATATGTAGTGAGGTAGCTTAACATCTGCAGGCAGATTTCTCCGTCTTTACTGATCCCTGGTAGACATGAAGCTCAGAGTGCCACTGAGACATGAGGATTTACTGCAGATTTACTAAAGTCAAATATATTTCATGGAGCTGAGGCTTGTGGCTTTTACTTTCTGTTTTTTCTTTTTTCAGCTGGAGCAGCTGATAACAGCACCGAGCAGGAAAACACTTCTACATTTTATTAAGAAGTGTATATATTTTTTTTTCTTATTTTTTAAACAGTAAATGATGCCTGTGTGTCCGGCATGTAGCCAATGGAACCTGGTGTCCTGGTTTAAATGTTTCACACACACACACACACACATACACACACACACACACACACACACACCTGACTCAGCACGGTGTCTCAATGAACCCAAAACAACTTTCATCAAGTAAAGCTGAACATACAGCCTGGAGCCAGACCTCCTTCACCTCCAACACCTCCTGCAGGGCACTTCCTCCTCTTCAAACCCTCCTCCTCCTCCTCACTACACTTTGTTCTTACTTCTTTCTTCTCCTCTTCTTTTCTCCCACTCATTCTTATCTTCCCTTTCTTCTCTCCACCTGTTTTCCTCTCTTCATCCTTCTTCTTCTTCTTCCCTTTCAGTTTTCCGCTTCCTTATTCTTCCCTCCGTCTCTTCCTCTGCATCCCCATCTTCATCTTTCTTTTCACTTTCTCTTCACCTCACATTTTCTTTTTCTTCTCGTCCCACCTCGTCTTCATCCTCTTCAGCGTCCTCTTCTTCATCATCTTCACCCCCTGTCGCTCCTTTCTTCTCCTCCCAACAACAAACACAGTCTGTTTCAGATTCCACCTCCCACTGCTGCCTCCGCCTCCTGCTGCCACACATGCAGCCATCTCTCCATCATTTCCTGGAGACTTAATATAACCAAAGCCTAACCCTCCCCGAGTCTTTACTGTTAAACGTACTGATTTACGTTTTGGGGGTTTTTTGCTTTTTGTCCTGAAAAGGAAGTGGAGTCCCCACATGGTGTGTAAACAGATTTATGTCCCCTCAACACACGTAAACACAAGCACACTCACACACACACTCCTAATGTTTGTAGGTCGTTAAAGGTCGGAGGTCACCACTTAAAGGAGCGTATGGTGGCTTTGATCAAACAGTGTTTGTAAAGATGGAGTCCTTTCTTCTTTTCTGTTCCTCTGCTATTTTCCTCCTCTCAGTGGAAAAGCTCATTTTAAATATTTGACTTTCTTTTATTAACTATGTGGAAATGGCAACACAATATTGAATCATCCCTTTTTCCTTTGACTTCTTTTTTTGGTGCCGCTTTCTTCAAACCCTTCCTGTGACATCTCCATCTTTTTTCGTCAATTTAACCGATTCCCTCTTTCTTCATCTCCTTTCTCCTCTCTGTATCTCCAGTCTCCTCTCTCCTTTCTTCTCCTCTGCCCTCATTCTCTCTCTGTCTTTCTCCGCTCTGCTGTCGGATGCCTCGGGTGCATGTATCCTCAGATGTGTGAGGGCCAAAAGCAGGGTTGTGTGAGGCTACTGTGGATCTCTGTGTGTGTGCGGGAGTGTGTGTGTGTGTGTGTGTGTGTGAATGCCAGCTGGCGGTGTGTTCAGAGCTGGTGGAATGTTCTGCAGGGCTCCACAGCCTGCGACTGGGAGAGATAAGGCACCAGACACACACACACACACACACACACACACACACACACACAGGCATGTTTCTCTTATTTGCGAGGACCCAGGCCCTTTAACCCAGCCCTAACCATCACAAGTGCTAAATGTTTAACCACCCGACTTGATTCTAATCTAAACCCTAAAACCAACTCTTAACAATAAACTCTGTGCATAAAGATGGATGCATCAAGATGTGGCGTCTCCCTGCAATTTGCATTGAAGCCAGTTTGAAGATCAGAGCTGCAGAGGGCTTATGGTCACCATTCCCATTGTGTGCCCAGCTACCTTAGAATGAAGCCAACACAAGCTTACTGGAAACATTGACCAGTTTACATTAGCTGCTGTTGCTACATTGTGCAAACAGTGCAGGTATCGCAACAACAAATATTAAACTTACCAAAATATTGCGTTACGGCATCCTCTAACTTTCATGTGTGCAAATCCTTAAGTAAAACTGTGCGAGGAAAACAGAAAAACCATAAGTAAGCTTGAAAATCTTAATATCAGGCCCCTACTTTCCATCAGCATATATATCAGAGGGCCCAAATTGTAGTAATTGACTCCATAAGGACTGATTTTGGATTTGTAGAATTGAGGTTTTTTAAATGGGACTCAATTAAAACCAGGGATTTTTTGAAGCCAGCATCTAGCAGCCATAAAGTATTTTTACACTGGCTTCAGCATCACTTGGACTTAACACAGCTCCATGAAGGTTTGTCCCAAACTGAAGACTGGCTACAAGTATGTCCTCAGTTTGAAAAAAAAAAAAGTCAGAAAAACACATCAAAAACCTAATTGGTCCTCACAGAAATGGATGTAGAGGAACCCACGAACACACCGGCAAACAGAAGAAGCAGCCAAATACCGTTCCAAGTGTTCACACACACATACAGCTGATCTGTGTGGCACACACTCTCACACATCAGCTCACATCAGTCAGTCCTTCACCAAACAGGCTGGAGAAACAACAACAACAAAAAAGCAAGCCATTGCTAAAATTGGAGACAAGAAAAACAAAACAGGAGAGATTAGAGAGGAAGTAATTATGCAACATTATAAACATAAATATAAAACACAAGGACAACGCTACATTTTACAGTAACACGCAGCAGCAGCAGGAGACCACACTGAGGCTGAGTCAGCCACTTCATGCTGTTACACTCAATTTATTTCATCATTGTTGACGTGAAATTCAGATGCAGGAGCTGCAGCTAAAACAGTTGAAGAGAAAACTGGAAACTTATCTTCTGCATCCAATCAATTCAATACAGTACAGCTGAATTGCTAATGGATCAAGCATGCTCACTCGATTATGGCCAAATATACATATTCACAGTGTGTGGTGTTTTGCATTGCGGGACATGCAATGCATAGATAATACATCGATACATCTAATAAAAATATTTTCTTGTTGATGTTTTAATAAAACAATCCAAGCAGCACTGTTTATAGGGTTAATATTCCCCATCAGTAACACTGCAAAGAAAATGCAAACTGACCAACTGTTAGCAAGGGCTACAGTGTGGACTACAAAGAGATGATTTGCATCTAACACCAGTTTGTAACAGGAGTTTCTATTGCCAGAAAAAAATGTATTTACAGATATAATTTAGGTTGTAAATGACCACAATTGACTGTGATGCTGATATTTTGCTCTTTGTCCCTTGAAAGTGAAGCCTGGCCATTTTGGACCATGACATTCTTCTTCTCCCAGCTCCACCATTACTGTAGGATATTAAGTGAGAAATGTGAAAATCAGTAGTGGGTTGTACCATTTTTTTATTTTTATTTGGGTCACACTTTGACCTTTCATCTGCTCCACCCTCAGGACAAAATGTCAGTTTCTTCCACAAGATCTCTTGTACTCTAATTGGCAGATTGCCGTAAAATTCATTAAGTACATTCATGTTTCCCAGTTTCCCTTTGATTTTAAAGCCCTCGTGACCTTTCCACCTCTCTACCCTTAGGTTACAATTTTCACTTGCACACAATAAATAATAAATGGGAAGCTTGGCATGAAATTCACACGCATTTCATCAACATGCTACATGTCACATGTTGTGCTGGTGCATTTAAATTTTTCAAATATATTATTATTATTATGTAGAGTAGATGAGAAGAAAGATATAACACTATTTCTCCTACTTTTGCTTTATTTGGAGACAGAATTATTTATTCATTTATTTTTAGAAAGAACAAAGAGAGACAGAAAAAAAACAATTGTCTACATACTGTGCCCAGTCTGACCCTCTGTAATTAATAAAAGTTCACAAAACACCCACTCTTTTATGTGTGTGTGTGTGTGTGTGTGTGTGTGTGTGTGTGATGGCAGAAGCTCGGCACAGCGACACTCTGCTAACACTCAATTTGTCTCCATAAAGCTCAAAGATCAGAAGAAACACAGTAGAAATGTAGAAAGAAAACATGAATAAAATGCAGATGTGACAGTAATCAAGAGAACAGGATGCTACACTAACGACTTCCTGCTTCACTAATTGGAAAATAAATGAGTTTGTCCAGCATCAAAAGCTGCATTCTTGTTCTATCTCCCCCCATATATCTGCCTTTCTCCCTTCATCTTTCTCCCATCTTCATTTTTTCATCTTTTTCCTTCTGTCCACCTTTCTTCCATTCCTTGTTTTTTCCCAACCCTGCATCTTTCTTTCATCCCTCCATCTCGCTCTGTTTTTCATTCTGTTTTTATCAATTCAACCTTTTTCATCCCTCCATCAGTCCTTAGATTCTCAGTCATCCAAAGAGATCAAACCTTTATCTGTCCATCACTCTCCATTTTTCCAGCTCATCTCTCCATCTTTCCTCCTTTATCCCTCCAGCTTCCTTCAATCCTTCTTTCATCTCTCATCCTCTGCCCTTCTTCTGTTTTTTCTTGATCATCTAGCTTCCTTTCATCCCTCCATTTTTCTTTTATTCCCTTTATTCCTCTTTATACCTTCATCCCTTTAGCATCACTCATTTCCCTCAATCTCTGTCGTCTCTCATCCATCCCTCCATCACAGGTTGATTTCCTTAAATCCCTCCCTTCATTTCCTTCCCGTCCACTTTTCTTGCGCCTTACTCTGCTTTTCTTTCCATCCCTCCATCCTCTCTCCTCCACCTTCCTCCTTGTTGCTAACAGGATTAGCGCTGCGTCTTAACTATGCAGAGGAAATAATTAGTCCTGTCACTGATAACATTTCCACACCTCATTAGAGGGCCATAAGTCCTGCTTCTGTCTTCCAGCTCTGTCTTCCCTCGCCTCCCTCGGTCTCCTCTCTCCATCCTGGAAGGACACAGCTGAGACGGATACAGAAATTTCAGTTCTTCCAGTGGCCATTAATGTCAATGTGCAATTTTCCCAACAAGTTCAGCAACAGGTTGAACAAGTCAGATGTCCTCCTTGTCGCAGACTTCACTTCCCTGCAGATAAGTATTATTTGTGAGCTCAGTTGTGCAGCCTAACAAGCAAGTCGTGTGAGATGTTGTCAGCAGGTACACATGGTTTACGTGTCATTAGGCTGTGGCTGACTGCCTGCACCAAAAACCTGAAATCCCTCTTTTTCTTAGCATACTGTAATTACTGTTAGTAGCTCCACTGTGAGGCTTCACAATGTTATTTGCGCCACAGTTTCCCAGGTCTTCATTAAAACTGGAACATAGCACAGATATGGTGAGACATCTTATTCTGGCACCTACACTGAGAAAAAGGACCTTCTTATTTCATCAGGAAAAAAATGAAATAAGACTTCACTGGATTCATGTTTTATTTGCAGAAATGCTGTAAATGAGTTTTCAACAAGTGCAGACCAGACTGTTGCAACATAGAAGCAGCGCAGGAAAATTTCTTAAACCTCAAGGCGCCATCCAAAGATGATAAATACAGAATGGGAGCAAAGTCTAACACAAGTTCAAACTCTTTCAAAATTTGCTCTTGAGTGATTCGAAATAATAAGTTTGTCTGACTTCACCTGAAACTTTAATGATGAAGGTTTAGAACCAAGCAGTACAGTCAACTACTCTACATCATGTGTCAGAAGTTGTGTAAACATCTTAAAACTGCATATTAATAATAACACATTTTTATACTGTACAGTCAAGCAGACTACTCTGTTGTTGTTGTTGTTGCAAATCCCCTTCCCATGTAAACTGCTGCTAATGTGTGTTTGAAATGACTGTTAGTGACACCTTTCTGAGCTCCGCTTGTCTGACATCCTCAGTAACACGAGCAGATGGCGATGATGGAGCCGCTGCTGATTCACTCTCTGCAGCTGTGTCTCCAACTGAAGACAATGACGCTTCATTTATCAAGAGGTTAAACTATTATCATCCGAGAGA
Source organism: Pseudochromis fuscus (assembly GCA_900323345.1). NCBI lineage: Eukaryota > Metazoa > Chordata > Actinopteri > Pseudochromidae > Pseudochromis > Pseudochromis fuscus. The sequence continues at coordinate 18,693 of OOFC01023025.1, forward strand.
GCTCGCCCCCTGAAACACCCCGCTATTGTTTTAGAAACATGAAATACACCAGACTATTTCATTAGCGGTGTACTTAGTGTGCTGCCTGCCCGTGGGATGAAAATCATAATTGATCAGATCTACATAAAGGAGATGGATGATGTGTGTTTCTGTTCACCTTCAGCCACACGGACTGACTATTACACCCTCGCTCGCACTTTTTAACGGATCAAACTGCTCATGTGAACTCAGTGCAGTTAAACAAAAAAACGTCTCTTCCTCGTTGGTGTGGGCAGAAGACGCTGCATCATTTCATGTGCAAATGAAGCTCTCTAATTACAGAGCCCTCAATGAGATTCAGCGCTGAAAACCACAACAGTGTGAGACTCCGGTCGAGTTTTTTTCACGCTCGTTCAGTTTCATTTTCCTGACAGAAATTGTGCTTCAGACTGAGACACAGAAGATGTGTTTGTCTGCACCACACCTGCTGTATATGTGTGTGTGTGTGTGTTTGTTTGTCTGCATTCCTGTGTGTATTGATCTTTACATTTGCATTTTTTCCGTGTGTGTATCCAATTCTCGAGTGTGTAGGAAAGCTCGCGCGCACACATAGGCTCATGCCCTCCTGTGAACTCTCCCATAATTGCTGTCAATCAAACCCTCCAAACGCACACAAACAAACACAAAGGCTCTGCTCCTGCTCGCCTCTGAGGACCCACAACACCCAAAAACACACCCGAGCACACCCACAGATCAGGCGGAGGAGCGACACCGCGGCCCTCTGTGAGACAAAAGGCGCGACACTCTGAGTAGAAGGTGCCTGTCAAAGCCGCTGAATAGACTCATTGTGCCACTCTTTAGCCCTCGTTGTCGGCTTAATTGGCCCCTTCAGCTGCAAGGTCGAGATCTCTTTCTGCAGCCGAGGGCCCCGGAGAACCGCCACAGCATTTAAAGGGCAAAGACAAAACAGAAGTGGAGGTGGAGGGGTCCATGTTTACTGCACACAGACATGATGGGTTTATGTCGAAGGGCTGCGAGGTTGGAGGCAAACTGAGAGAATAAAAGTGTGAGTGTGGCACATAGTCCCTCCTACGCCCATAAGTAACAATTAGTTTCATTACTGAATCTGTTAATCATTTCTGTCAATGTTGAATTAACGGTTTTGTTAATAAAGTGATGTAAATAATAAGAAATGCTTGTGTTAAAAAGATATCCTAGAATATATTATGGTTATGACAAAGATTTAAAACTAAGAAAAGTCCTAATTACCAAAGTTGTCAAGCGCTGGATTTATTGATTTATTGTCTCATTTTTTTAGTACTGCATGTATGGCATGTGCTGCTTTTATTGTATATTTTAACTAAACAACAGGTAGAAAATAATGTTTTTCACTTCTTTTCATACACATTTCAGGCTCTTTTCAGTTGTTGAACCTGGCTTTGTCCCTTTCTGACAGCTCACTGCATTAATAACAGAGATGAAACCAATCATCCTTGTTAAAACATTTTTAATTTAATAGTTTTATAGCCAGATGAGCTTCATAAATCCAGCCAGATGCCTGGTCTGATAATCCCTTGGCGGGCCCAGTGAGGAGCTCTGTGGAGCCCCATGAGAGCCGTTTGTACGCGAGCTTTCAGAGACCTGATACCATCACACAGCAGATGGACATAAATATGTGTCCACTGTCACTGAGCGTAACAGGCTGGTGGTGTTAAATCTGTTGTTAGCTCAGTCCAGCAGATAAACAAGAGGAAACATGCTGTCTGTGTTCATATGAGCAGGATTATATGTACAGGATTATTTCTGGTTCAACTCTTGTTAAAGTGAGCAGCAGCTGTGAGTTGACAGGAGGGCTACACAAATAATACTGATCTACATTATTTGTGTATTCTATTAATAAAACATTATGCCTGTGCATCCCAGCCTCACTCTGCAGTACATCCATAGTGGACAATTACAAACAATAGGCCACTTAGTTAATGTGTATCCTATTATATTTAATCAATACATATCACTGTATTTGTTTATTTAAGCTCAAGCATAATGATTTGTTTTGGTTTAAAGGAATAGCTACAATTTTGACTTTCTATTTACTTTCTTACATCTTTCCTTAAATATGGACTTTACAAACTTCAACTTGGATAGGTTCATGAAATAATCAAATACAGTATTTAAGTATTTTTGACCTCTGGACAGAGCTTTCTTCCTCCCTCCTTTCCCAGAATATCAGATGATTCCTTTCATCAAATACTTTTGGATTCCTCCCAAACCAATTTGTAAAATCCACAAGACTTAATTAGTAACACCACTGGATCCGCTGGACCATTGAGTCAGTGCAACACCTGAGTGATTGTCCCTCTAACCCTAACCACATGCTAGAATTGTATTAATATCATTTTTGTTTTTCTTGAAATAAAGAAAGTATACAAAAGGTTGATTCATTGTATATTTGAGGACTGGACAGTATATCATTATATTGAATGGACCGTGTCATTGCCTCGATTTTGCTTGGCTTGTAATGTTTTTAACTTTAGTCATTCAATCTTCAATAGTCTGAGAAAATTTACAAAGGGCTTTAATTTTGTTTTTTTAAAAGTTGAACCAGTCTAACATCTTCCTGCACGTTTTTTTTCTTTTGTTATTTGTAAATAATTGTTTGACTCTGGCTTGCAAAATAACTAAATGCTTACACAAGTCAAACTGTTTCAGTGGTGCTGACTTTGGTGTTTGTATCCCAGAGAAACATTCCCAACAGGACAAATGCAAAAGTCTTTTCTGTCCTTGAAATTACAATCAGAGATGTCCTATATTCAGGGTAATACGGTAGTTGTTAAAGTATGTAAACGAGAAAGAAACAGCACAATACTTCTTTAAAGTGATTCTAGTTGTGATCCACTGACAGCCTCACAGACGTAGATCAGTCAGTTGTTGGCCTGCGGTGCCCTCGCTCTCTCTGCCTCCATCATTGTTTCCACCCAACAACTCTGTCCTTTAACCTCGCCTGCCAATCACAACTGAGGGGGCGGGGACTCAGAGGTGGGAAACTACAAGGGGGTGACTAAGTGGGTGGGGCCCTGGGGTCCCGTGGGTGACAACTCACAGCAGGCAGGGCTTGTTCTAATGGAGAGGTGTGTGTGTGTGTGTGTCTGTGTGTGTGTGTGTCTTTATTGACATGATGGAGGGCATAAACACTATGTTTGACATGCCCTCAATGTCGTCAATGCGTCTCATTGTCTCTTTCTCACACACACACACACACACCTTCAAAATACATTAAACTGTGATCTGATACACATTTTGTTTTATGTCATGGTTATTTCCAGAAATATGAGTTTGTAAACACGAGAGCTGCAACAATTGGTGGAATAATCAAAGAGCTAACAATCAAACAATTACTCTTATAGTCTTATAGTCTTTGTTTAGGCACAGATGTCACATAATTATAATCTCACAAATGAGTATTTGATGGTTTTATTTGCCAAAACTCCTCCTGTACCAATATGTATTCAAAAACATTTGCTTTATATGTGGTGATGATGATGATGATGATTTTTTTTTAAAAAATTGTATTCTAATTTTCCATTATTATTTTTGACAAGTCATTTTGTGGTAACTTGACCCGAAGTGCCCTTAGAAATTGAGCCCTCCGCCCTGCTCCCTGTGTAATCTCCTCATATTATCCTGCTCTGTGATGCTGTTTAGCTTTTGACCCTTCACAGGCTGATTGACACATAGTGGGCGGGACTTCAACTGCCCTTTGACCTACAGCTGAGCTTAGTGAACGTTGTGGGGAATGAGTGACAGCTGTCAGAGCAGCAGGTTGGAGCAGATCTGTTATGTATTTTCTCTCTTAACTTTGTGTAGCTCGAATGTTCATCCAGTTATTGAGTCAGACAATTAGTGTGACGAATCATTTATCAGATCCTAACTTTTATATGAATGTTCTTGAACACTTAGTGAATTCTGGTCATTTACATTAGATACATTAAGTCATTTTAAGTGAAAACCAGTGAAATCTCTTTTAATTAAATAACTCTGAACTGAGCTGACTCTGTGTCCCTGATTGAGTTCTGACATTTGACATGAACTGAAAATTAAACTGCACAGCCTTGTAGTGTGAGAGCCTTGTCTTCCCTTTGTATGCATATGAATGAGACAAATAACGAAGGGAAAGAAAGTTGTTTAATGAGAGCAGCTCATCGTAGAGTCGGGCATTAGGATCGACGTGGGACATCCCCATTTTTACATAATTTTCATGTTGTATTCAAAGCTGATTACTTCAAATGTCACAGAATAACTTTTACAAATGTGTTTCCGTTGGGTAACTAACCCTGCACTGGGTCAAGACTACAGATTGGTACAGAATAAATATAACACAGCATTGTGCCTGTGCTATATTGACCCAAACTGGGTCAAATTTTGGCTTGGCGATTTAATAATTGTGTTCCCAGCATTATTTACCGCCTACTTTCATTATTGTCACAGACTGCCTCTGCCTTTGAGCTAATCCAAGAAGCCTTTTTCTCAGTACTGAGGGAAATTTAACCCAGATTCGCTGCTGAGCTTCCTGTTGTGTTATTCTGTGTTTCATAATTTACATGAAAAAATATTTGGAGCCTCTGTGTCTGCCTCACACACTTTTGGTCTCTGATTTAACAAAGCGCCACATGTATGTTCACATTTTAATTGCGTTTCCCTGACAACCCTGTGTTCAGGCCTGTTTCACTTTATCCTGATCCCCCTTTGGGTGTTAACACACACACACACATACACACACTTCCCTGGCAGTTTAATTAAATCCATTAAAAGCCTTGTAGGCGCCGAGTGGCTCGGATCAATCCTCACCTGAATGGCTGCTGACTAATTGTTCCGTTAACGGAGGGTTAACGGACAGATCAAAGGCTCCAGCGGCATAATTAGCAGAAGGGAGAGAGTAGCAGGGAGAGCGAATTAATGAGAAACAAAGGATGCTGGGAGTTTTCTCGCTGGAACTTTGAATTAAAAGGAAGACAGATTGTAGGAGGATTTTTTTTTGAGGACAGTAAACCAATGTGTTTTCACATTTCTCCAGATTAGGACAACATTTCCCATGATCCTTTCTGTTCCCTTCTTTCTCTCACCTAGAAGAATTAAGCAGCTGACATCAGCACAAATTCCTCTTTAGTTTCAATTTTCCTCCGAATGTTAAGTAAGAAAAGAGAAGATGATGGGTCTATAAATAATAAATGAGAGGACAGGAGGTGATGAAGAGACAAGAAGGAGAAGATGGGGGGGAAAGAGTGAAATATGTTAAAGGAGCGATAAAAAGGAGGGGGAGGAAGGAAGAGGAGAAGAAGAAAGGCTGAGTAAGAAATAGAGAAAATTTTAAAAACAAGTAAAAACATAGGAGCAAGAGATGAAGATGGAGGTCTGAGTTTTATCTGCCCACTATCCACCTCAACATCCTCCCAGTGAGGAGGCAGACTTTCAGTTGTTTACCACTTTTGTAAGCAAACAACAGGGTAGTCAGATGTGTGCCATTTGTTTTCACTGCTAAAGACTTGGCTTAATACATTGTTGACAATAATAACATCAGCAGAGTTAGTTAGCACCACTAAAACCACACTTTTTACTGCAGCCAGTAGAAATACATGACCGCCAAACGACCCGTCACCTCTAGGGAGGACACACAGAGGAAGACCTTAGAGTAAAGGATGAGGAGATGAGAGGAAGCAGTGTGGTGAGATGGAGAGTTGAAATGAGGAAGAAGCAAAGAGGAATAAAAAGCAAACACTCAACATGGTGAAAGAGTGAAGAAAGATCTGCAGAAAGAAAAGTAACATCAAGATCCAGAATATAATGAAGCAGAACAAAGAGGAGAAAGACAACTCTTTCTCTCCCCATGGGTGTGGTATGTGTGTGTGTGTGTGTGTGTGTGGTTTGCCTGCAGGCTCTCCTCTCTGCTCCTCTCTGATCAGAGGA
>OOFC01023025.1:24822-35544 GCA_900323345.1 Pseudochromis fuscus
CCCATGGGTGTGGTGTGTGTGTGTGTGTGTGTGTGTGTGTGTGTGTGTTTTATACATCACAGCCTGCAGGGTTGCTGCAACTTTTAGCCCCGATGTCCATCCGGCCTCGATTACAGCAGAGCCCGGCAGGCTTGCATCACACACACACACACACACACACACACACACACACACACAGGAAGAGGCTGCAGGCTGTGTGTGTGTGTGTGTGTGTGTGTGTGTGTGTGTGTGTGTGTGGTTTGCCTGCAGGCTCTCCTCTCTGCTCCTCTCTGATCAGAGGAGGTTTTACAACATTTAGCATTTCACCTCCTCCTCTCACATCCTCCTCTTCCACTCCTCCTTTCTCCTTCTTCTCCTCCTTCTCTTCTTGTCTTCCTGTCATCTTCTCTTCCTCTTGATCCTCCCCTTTTATCTGTTACCAATCCTCCTCCTCCTCTTTCATTCTTCTCTTCCATCCTTGTCTCCTTTTTAGGTCTCATTCTGTAACCTCTTGTCCTCATCTGATACTCCCATCTTTGTCTCCCTCCCTCCTCTCCCTCCTGGTCCACCCCTCTGTCTATCATCTCAGCTTCTTCTTCTTTGGTTTTCTCTCCTTTTATACTGTCTCAAGCTGTGATCTCTTCTCTTTATTTCCTCTTCTTCCTCTCTCCCTCTCCTCTTCTCTGTCATCTTCTCACCTCCTCATCTTCCTCCTTCTCTTATCTCATCTCCTATGCTCACCTCTTTTCTCCTTTTATTTCATCTTTCCTTTTGTATGATCTTGTCCTCTCCACTTATCTCTTTTCATCTTGTTTTGTCTCATCCTATCATCATTTTCTTCTGGCTCTTCTAAACTTGTTTTCGCTTCACTTTGTTTTCCACCACTCTTCTTCTTCTTCAGTGGTTTTCGACTCCTCTTCTTGTCTCCCCATATCTTCCTTGTCTTCTTGTCCTGTCCTCCTCATTTTTTGTTTACTTTCTCCTCTCCTCCCTTTCATGTCTTCTCTGTCTCTTTCTCCATCTTTTTATCTTTGTATTTTTCTCTCTTCCCTATCAGCATCATGTTCAGATCCACGTTCAGCTTGTTTTATTTTGTCGTCAGTGATTATTCCTCTTTCCATAGTGATCTGTGGATCATGTGACTGTTTCCTCAGCTGACTGTGGGTGTGGAGCTCCTGTGGACGAGGAATCTCTGATCCTCTGTGTCTCACTGACAGAGTGGCTGTCTTCTGTGGGATTTCACTTTTCTTATTAACCGACAGTCTTCAGGACCTTCAGGCTTCATTATGAGCGAGCGCGGCGTCTCTCCTCTGAGCTGAGCTCCATTAGACGATCCTTCGTGTGTCATCCGAGTCCCTCTGTCTCTTCCTCTGGGCTCACTCTGTCACATCCTGGTGTTATCTTTATCGCTCTGACTGATCCCACTCTGCTTCTCTCTTTCTCCATTTGTCCTCCTCCCTGGCGGTTTTCTGTCTCCGTCTATCGCTCCTTCTCCCGTGTTTCTGTCTTTCAACTCTTACAGTATTTTATCCTCTTCTCTTTTACACACCATTGTTTAATTATCCAGAACCAGTCGGAGCTCCTCTGCCCATAGCGTGTCACACTACTACTGGGTTTCACTTTTTAATGTGAATATTATGGCTGGGTATCAAACCACAGTGTAATTTCTTTTTTTTTTCTGTAGGAGCAAGTACCAGAATTTTGCATTAGCAGTCATTTTTGTTATTGTTTGTGATGTAGTAATTGTAATTGTAGAATAGTTGTACAATGCTTTTGTGATGTTTATACAAATTTATTTCCATATTAAATTTAACCATCATTGCTATTTCATACTGAAACTTCTTTCTTTCTTTCCGACTTGACATCTGCATTGTGAGCACCTGTAACTGATCCAGTTCCCCCCTTATGAATAAGTATTCTGATTCTGACAATAAAGAGGTGCAGTATATGTAGGTATCTCCAAAAATATTGTATTACTCCTCAAATTACTCACATTTACTATTATAACAGCCACATAAAATATATAAACAGAAATTTCAAACACTATTAAAACATGAATAATATCAACAAAAGGGGGAGAGCAAAGAAAACTGCAGTTAATTGTTGGAACAATTAATACAAGAAAGGGAACAGAATGAAACAAGAAGTTGCAAAAAATTGATTGATTGATTAAATTGATTCACACAACAACTTTAAAGCTACATCTGTAGATTATTTTGGGTTCTTAGGCAACTTAGGATTCAGTGTCCTGCTGAAGGACACCTTGACATATGGACAGATGAAGCCAGGGTTCAACCCCTAAACCTTATGTTTTATAGCGGACCTGCTCTATGAGCTGAGACACAGCCCCCCCACAGTTGGAGACAAAAACACATCTGACATACCCAGCATATAGTATTGTATGAGTGTGATACCCAGATACTTTTGAGTTGTAAAATTTTACTTCTTTTACTCTTTTTTTTATTGTCAATGTTTTGTTTTTTTTTGTTTGTTGTTGTTGTTTTTTACTGGACTTGTCTGCTTTCATCTCCAGCAGACACAGGGCAACATTCCCATTTTGATGTTGTGGTATCTGAGTCCACTGGATGTATATAAGTCCAATACTTGCTATTCTTTCAAGTCTGTTTTGGTGTTCGGCAGGGGTGCAACCATTAGTCCACATTGTCAACGACAGTCGACAATAAAATTAGTCACTGTCGCTAGATGTGTTTTCAAAGGAGTGAGACATCTTCATTTCTTCATATCTCTGCTCAGAGTTGCCCAGTAGCATTCAGCAGCAAGTAAACAATGCGGTGGGCAATACTAAATACAGTAAAGAAAAGGATTATTTGCCTGTCTTTGTGGAGAAGAAATTGGCACAATTTTATTTATTTATTGTTAATATCAATACTGAACACTGTGCCTGCCCTTGGAGAAGAAATTGAACATTTTTTATTTACTTTTGTATCAGTAGCAGCTGATATCAGCAGCAAAGTGGATTAAAAGGTGTATTTTTGAATGTAGTATCCATCTTTCTTGTCTCTATCCATCTTAGATAAGAGTTATTTAATAATAAAGTTATTCATGATCCGGTTAGTTGACTAATTGTTTCAATAGCTGATGATTAATCAATTATCAAAATAGGGGTTAGTTGTAGCCCAACTCTTTGGCTACTAGATTTTACACTTGTTTTCTAGCAACTCTGTAACGGCGTCTGTCTGCTGTTTGATGCTCAGCAGGTGGTTTTACAGCGTCTTTATCTATGTTACTGACTGCTGCTGGAAACGCTGAGACTGAACCAGACAGGAAAACCAAAAGTAAGAGTTAAAAAAGGCTAAAAAGCTTCAAAACAGGTGACATTTTGCAGCACTACTGATAACTCCTTACTGTTTACACAGAGCACTAATAAGTGGAGGTTTACACTAATACTAATTTAAAGAGCAGTAAACAGTATTTTATAGTAAGTTTTCTTTCCTTGAGTTTCTTTCAGACAGACCTGATGAAACCTTTGAGTTTCGTAGACATAGCAGCAGCTCCTTTCCATCATCCTCACCAAACCTCTGTCAGCTTCCTGCCATCCTCTCTGCTTCCTGTGTTCTTGTTTGAAATGTAACAGCAGCCCCCTGTTGCACGGTGCTGTCCGACCCGCTGCTCAGGAGTCGATGATGAAATAATAGATGTGTTAGGATGGTCGTTTGGCGGTTACTGTTTCTCTCCGTCTGAGTCAGGAAGTAAACTCATCCTCAGTCTCCCGAGACGGCGCCGCTGAGTCATGTCACACCGCTGTTGTCGGGCCCGGTTCAGATGCAGTGTTTTTAAATCAGAGGATTCACAAGTTGAATCCACAGTGGAGAAGGTCTCCTGTGCACAGAGTGAACTGTCAACAACAGGCCTTACAGGGTTTACAGGATCTTTTCACTAAGACTCATCAAACAAACTGGAGCTCAGAGCAGATGTTTTACAGAAGGACAGCATGAACGAACACATGAGGAACTAAACCCTGTGCTGCTGGACAGATAATGACACTACAGGTATCCTCCCACAGAGGAGCAGGACACTAACAGCAGAAATTCTTTGCTGATGTTTTTTTGTCCCTCGTACCCTGTTCAGACTTGGCTGCAGGTTTTGAGGGGACAGCGTTAAACCAGGCTAAATACAAGTGACCAACAAAACACATTGAGACCCGTTCACTCAAACCACGTGGAGGTGGTTTAGAACACTTGGGACCACATATCTTCTGTAATGTGAATGCTAATGTGTCCTGATGAGTCCCGAAAAGGAGATGACAGAACAAACCATCCCTGGCGTTAAAAACACCAGGGAAACTGTTGTTACATAATAAATGTGTGGTCCCAACGTTGCCATAGTGACGTGTGAACACAAGTTGTTGGCAGGATGGTTTGGAGACCCATAAATACCAGGTGTGAACTCGATGAGTCTTGGCTGTCCGGTTGTGACCCAGTAACCTGAGACTGATGTAAGCAGCCATGTCTGAACAGGACCTTTGGGATGAGTTTATCTCTGCAGAAGCTTCTCTCTCTTGTGTCTCTTTGCCTCATTGCAGATGTTTTGTGTTGTTCTGAATTTGTTTTCAGTTGTTTTGTTTCTGTCTGTCGTTGCATTCTTCATCTTAAACCTACAAATCTGAAGACAAGATATTTTCATCCAATTAAATAAGAGTTTTATTTTCTGTACAAAATGCACAAATAAACAAAAAAAACTGTCAACATAAAACAACTAATTAATAACCTAAATGCTACTTTGATCATTCCTGCCGAGCTATGACTTTTTGCTCTTAGTGTTTACTTTAAGGGCGTGTTTGGAGCATTTCTTTATGCTGCGTCCGTCCTGAGTTTCTGTGTAAGTGTGAGTAGACAGGAGAGCATTAGGGCAGCAGAGTGAGAGACTACCTACAAACACACAGACAAACGCTGATGTGAGCCATCAGTGAAGATGAGTCAGGCGTTAACATTTCCTTGACTGTCTCTTTGATATGAGTCATCTTCAGTCTGCTGTTGAGTCCAACAAGAGCAGAGAGAAAGATCAAGTGAGACATAATAAGAACACGGCTTGTGAAGAAAACTCATAACTCCAATTTTTATCATGTTTAAAGTTTTCACTTCAGTGTAACAACAAAGATGTTCGCGTTTAGCCTGAGAAAACCTTTCCAAGTCAAACATGCCAAACAGTTGGGCTGAATTAAGTCTATCTAATTATGAATGTTTGAAACCAAAGCTGAAAATCATCAATATTAAGGATTTATATAGAACATTATCTGTACTAAACTGGACATTTTCTTGTGTAAAAATCTACTTGCCACTGCTCTCTATTGTGGAACAAACGTATTGTTTTATGTTTGTATTGATGAAACAGCTCAAGGACCATGCTTGGCTTCAATACTTATATTTATAAAACAGTTAAATGTTGAAATAAGCAGAATCAGAAAATGTTAGAAAATTCTCAGTGTGGCCAAATACCTATTTATTAAATTTTGAAGAATTGTTGGAGCAAAGCAGAGAGGGCTGGGGAGGTTAAGGACCCTCAGAAAGCCCTTCATGTCCCTGAACCACACTTTGACCACCAAAGACTGCACCTTGTTGACATAGACGTCCTCCTCCTGGCTGCCCACTGACCTCTGACCTCTAAAGAACTGTGCCAGATGAGTGTCTCAGAAGGAGGCGATGATGATTATGATGATGTTGCGTGGGTCGCTGTAGCAGTTGTAGAGGAGACAGAAAGCGTCGCCATAGAGACGAGATGAGAGGCAGATTGAAGATGACAGAGACTGTGATGAGAGTGAAGAGAGAACAGAGTTCCCTTCCTCCTGGGACACACCACGCTCTCTATGTGTGTGTGCTGCAAGCTGCTGTGCCTCGACAGATGCTCTCATTAGTCAAACAGGCCGTCCGCTCTGTGAGCCTCATCAACCAGCACACTTCGACACAATTAACCCGACCTGCACCGTCTCTCTTAACTCAGACGGGAGTAGAAAAAAAACAAGCTTAACATTGTGGTTTTTTAACATCACCCACACAATTGTGGGAAAAGACCCTTAGTTGTTTTATTTTCAAGAGTGAAATGAGAAGATTGATATCAAGTTAATATAGTAGTGATAGCTTGTATGTAAACTACTGTGGGGTCTTTTATTGTATTGTTACATGTCTTTCCACTGAGGTCTGCTTCTTGCCCATAAAAGCAGCTCCTGCAGGCTACATGAATGCTTATGGATTGCAATGTTTTAGTAGAAAATCAAAGAAGTGATTTACAATTTGCAGATTTTCAGAATTTTAAAGATGGCTAATCAGCATTTATGTGCATTTTGCCAACACTCCACATCCTGTATGTGTTGCCTGGTGTGGACGTCGACCACAGGTTTAGGCGTTGTTGTTTTTACACGCTCAGTGATACTCTAGCTGTCAACGGTACAGTGATGATAAGACTTCAGAGAGCTGCAGTCACAGCCTGTTGTTCTCTCTGTACTGAAACAAATAAGATACAACGTGTTCACCAGTGAGCTTCAAGGCTGAGACAGACAGTGTTCGCTTGTGTGTGATGATTGGTTGGACCGAGTTGGACCGAGTCTGTTCTAGTCGGGATCAGCTGTTTGTTGATAAAATGACGTAACGTGTCTGGTAAAGTCTGCTGGTCATTCTCATTAGGATTTTTTTAACGACGTAATTTTTGTGACTGTCAGTTGATTGTTGCATCACCAGAGAACTAGTAAATAATCAGCTTTACTTGAAGTTAGTCCAGTTGGCTCCAGTTCATTCAGGATCCCAACCAAACACTACTTTTGAATTTCAGACAGAGTCCAGCTGGTTGATTATTCCTGCTTTCAGTTTTTAAGCTAAACTAGCCTCACTACAGCATGTACTTAGCAAGTAGACATGAAATTTAGCTACTCAAAGACTTTTCACTAGTGATGAATTCTTCTTAACTGAAAAAATGTCTGCCCTACTTCTAGCTACCTACTTTTGAAGTACTAAAATAATCTACTGACGTAGCCTCCAGCAACTTTTTTAATTCTTTTAAACTTCTCAACTTTACCAGAACTAAGTCTCTGTTAGACTACTTTGTTTAAACAAACAACATATGGCGTTTTTGTGCAGCACTGGCCAACAAGAATTTTAATTATTGACATGGAATTTTTAGTTATTTTAAAAATAGCTTATCTTAGTGTCCCCTAGGGTTGTCAACCGTCCCTTGAAAAATGTAATTGTCCCGTATTTGAAATAAAGTTGCACGTCCTGTATTGACCTGAAAAGGGACGCACTATGTCCTGTATTTAAAAATCGCTTCACACACGCAAAATTATTTCACCACACAGGGAGGGATAAAGGCTATCGGCTACCAAGTCGACCAGCCGTGCCAACTAGGTGTCCCTTATTTTTTTTTCAGGGAGTTGGTAACCCTAGTTTCCACTGTTCCTGTACCCACCTGGTGGGTACCCTTAGCTTGCTGTTACTCCCACAAAAGACATAACATTAACCCTTAGTTAATCAGACACATGAAGCTATAAATAAAAAAAGAGCTTGTTTGAACCTCTAACCTTAGTGTGGATGTGTAATGTACTGTAGCTTTTTTGCTACAATCCCTCATTTCAAGAAACTCCCACAAACCTAGCATCATGTTTAAAGAACTCCAATCAGGTTTCAACAAAACTTTTAAACACCCGAGGTTACCTCAAGATACAGGAAAACAACAAACTGATTAAAACTTATGAGATCTGAGCAAAATAAGAAAATTCCCAAAGACATAAACTGTCAGAGTGCAGATTTTGTTTGGGATACTTAGCTGTTGATTTTGCCGCCTTTCAGCATGATTCCCGGTACAGCTAACTGTCTGCCTCATCTACTAAACTTCACACACAGAGCAGCTGGCAGTAAAACTGAATTTAGAGCAGATGATGAAGCAGAAAAGCAGATTTCAGAGCTGCTGAGGATAAATGATGTTTGACAGAATCACTGATGGTGCAAAGGAAGCCACAGAGTTTCAGGGAGGTTGACAAAAAGGTCACAGAGTCGTACAGTTTGGAGATTAAAACCTCTTACGGAGCAGTGATGAGAATTTAATTGTCACATCACCTCTAAGGTTATTTGCGCTGTCTTTTCGCCATCACTCTGTTCGTCACTTTTCGCTCTGAATTTCCTTGAGGGAAAAAAAAATCACATCAAGGGCACATTTCGTCGTTTTCATTTGCAACATGTTTTAACGCTCCTCAGATGAATTACATCGGTTTTTCTGGCTCACTTTGCACTGTGTATTTCAACAGATTTCAACACTCTTAAGCTTCACAACAGCTTTGCGGTGCTACAATTAGGTTAGCAATGAACCCCACCGTTTCCTGCAATGGATTTATAATGATCTGAGGGCTGCAGAGCGCTCAGGAGGCCCACCGCCGGGCGTCCACAACCACCGTAACAAAGTGCTTTGGTCGCGCGGATTTCAGCAGCCCTCCTCGGTGCGAATTAGCCAAAGTAGCGGCTTTGGAAGATTGGACCAAATTGGCCGAGTGTGTTTCCTTTATCCTGTGTTGTTGTGTTGGATGAGTGTGTTCCTGCCTTTCTGAAAAGCTGGGTGTTTATCCACACAATGGAGCAAATCTGAGCCTTTGATCACCAGGCTGAGTCGCCAGATCTGCAGGGAAGAGTGTGTGTGTGTGTGTGTGTGTGTGTGTGTAGTTGTATGTCTGTCTTTGTGAGGACCCGCTTGATTTTGGGAGTAAGGACATTTTTTGTAAAGTGAGAACATTTTGAGATAGACCTTCAAAGAGCTGTTTGAAGGTTAAGACTTGGTTCAGGTTATAATAGCATGGGGGTTGTGCATTCACTTGTGACAGTAAGGGTTAGGGTAATGAGCCTGAGAGTGTATTCTGTCAATGAGAGTCCAACCATTAAATGTGTGTGTGTGTGTGTGTGTGTGTGCGTGTGTGCGTGTGTGTTTGCAGACAATAACAAGTGCATTAAAGTTGATCACAAAAAGAAAGTGGCTTAATTCTATTCAGTTTAAAATCCCCTCATTATTGTGTGTGTGTGTGTGTGTGTGCGCGCGCATGTAAACCACTCCCTTCAGTGTGGTTTTATCATTCAGATTGTTTTCAAACTGAACCTGTATGAATGAAGTGTGTTGCTTTAAAGTTTTTGTGTCAGTTGTTAAAGACGACTGCAGTACTCAAGTGTGGTCTCCGTCTTCTCTGTCAGTCTTGTTGCTGACTAATGCCTGGTGACCTTGTTTCTGCTGGTCTGTGATTTATTACAAGCCTCAACTGCTAGCTGATGACTGGTGTGTGGCAGGTATGTATGACAAGCCAGTGCCTCTACACAAACGTTTCACTACGTTGCCACATATGTGAACACTCCCAACAGCTTGGACATGGGCGTTAACGCTGTGCTGAAACAGGCTCCACTCTTCTGGGTTTGGTCCGTCCACCAGATGTTGGACCTGGCTCCCAGGGGGGTTTTCAGCTCTGGGTGAAAAGGTCTGATCCACAGTTGGTGTTCCACTTAATTCCAAAGGTGCTGACGAGGGCAGAGGTCAGGGATCCTGCAGGCAGGTCAGCCTCCTCCACACCTACCTGGGAAAACTGCAGAGCTGGCTCCTGTTTTTGTCACACTTGTTTGGATGATTGATGGTGGCTTTTTTGAACTGTCCAATCTTTGGACAGGTTGGGAAGGAGACTCCGGTTCATTTTGGGACTTAATAAGGTTAATGCTTTTTTTTCTTTTTATAATGATAATGCTGCTGTTGCTTATAAATTACTGACATCTTTCTTGGTTTATACAATGCACAAGTAAGTTAACTGTGAGGCCCAATAACATTATGTAAACGTAAGCAGCTGCTCGGCTCACAGTCCTTTCTGTTAACCACTGGAAACAAGGTTGCTGATAATATCAATATGGAAAAAGTCCATGATAATAGTAAGAAGTATATGTGTGTGAGTAAAAACTTTCTGAACTCAATTCATTGAAAGATGAAAGAACATTTATTTATTTAATTTTATTTAACTGATTAAAAAGCTGATCTCAAAAGCTGTTGAATGACAATATGCTAAAGGTGAAGTGTTGGAGTTTGTATTGTTAAAAATGTTGGTGCCAATATTGTCACTTTTGCCAAAAATAAATATGAATGAACTGAATACACTATGTATATGCCCAACATTTATACATAAAAACATTGATCGTTCAATGTATGCAGGCATTTTAGAGAAATTTTTATATGTCAGCATATGCTGGCTAAATCGTGTGACTGCACCATAACCAACATTCAACATATTTTGTAAATGTTCTGGACGCTTCCCACAAAGTCTTTTGCAAACATCAGAATAATTTGTAGCAGATTCAACTGTAATCATGTATCAGAGGAATCAAACTAGTTACACACTGTGATGCTCCGCACACAGATCTAACACACACGCACAGACATGCAAAAGAATAAAAGCACACAGCAGATTAAGCAGAGGACACACACTCATAGTGGAGCTTTCTGTCTCTGTTGATCATTCTCTGTCACTCCATATGATGATGAGAGATAACAGATTTGCACAAACACACACACAGAAACACACACACTCGCGTCACAGTGAGGAAATCCCATCACGAATCGAAAACTCAAACACTCACACTTCGTCAGAACTGCTGAGGGTTTGTCACAGTGAGAATCAAGCTGACACACACACACACACACAGCCTTGTCTTTGTCACATTGTGAGACCACCAGACCAGACCATCCATTTTGGGAACCATCCTTTCTAAAGGTAGTACAGGA
>OOFC01023026.1:0-10524 GCA_900323345.1 Pseudochromis fuscus
AAATATGACAGTGGGTTAAACAGAGAAATGCCAAGAAAAGTCTACAACACATACATACACACACACACACACACACACCCTCACACACACACACACACACACACACAGACACACACACACACACACACACACACACACACACACACACACACACACACACACACACACACACACACACACACACACACACACACACACACACACACACACACACACACACACACACACACACACACACACACACACACACACACACACAGACACAGACACACACAGAGACACATACACACACACACACACACACACACACACACACACACACAGCCTCTCAAGAGAGGCTAGGCTAACGCTAAACGTGATGCTAAGTTTCCTCGTCAGTTTTCATCCACTTGCTTTTTTTTCTTGCTTGAAATAGAAACCACTCACCTCACACTCATCACGACTCATCATGACTGACAGGGATCAACGTGATTGGACAATGATCTTTTCCTCCTCCCACTCCAGCCACTCAGCGTTACCATAGCAACCCGCCCTGAGCTGCTCCCTTCACAGTAACGGGGCCTGTGGCAGTTACAGACAGCTGCTTTTTCTTCTTCCTTCGTGGGACGAAGCAGCTGCACCGTCCATATTTACACCACTGGGTGCTCCTGAAATAATGTGGCACTTGCCAAGATTGAAGATCCTATATTTAGATCACTCATCTGGTTTTAAAAACTATTTATCTTGCCGGGCCGACTAATTTCTAGATTTCTTGTCAACTAAGAATAACTTGCTGCACTGACAGATCAGTTCATGAGTTTCAAGTAATTTTCTCTGAAGGTAAGTGTTTATATCTAATATTTACGCCCTGAATTTTGGCAGTGCTCCACATGTAGTCTGCAGCAGATGAAAACTCCAAGGTAGAAAAACTCTTTCTGGAAGCAGAGCATCTAAAACCTGACACTGTGTCTCACTGAGAATATGTGTGCATGCGTTGACCTCAGTATCTGAAACTCTGGACACATGTAATGAGCCTGGTCTGGAGGTTTCTTCCTGCTGATGGGGAGTTCGGACTGGGACGGGGGTGCTCCCTCTCAGCTTGGTAACGCCGTGAGGCTTTGACCTTACAGCGTGAAGTGTGTTGGACAGATAAATAAAATGGAGTTGAATTGATTATGAACATTCCCACATTGGAGCATTGTACAAATGACGATCCACACCGAGATCTCACTGGCTGCCCCCTCCCCACACTGCAGCAACTGCACAGCTCCCGCTGCCAGAGGAGAGCTCTGGACATTATCAAAAATACATCCCATCCTGGACACAGGCTGTTGGACCTGCTGCCATCAGGCAGACCATACAGCAAAAAGCAGCTTCTACCAAGAAGCAGACCTCTGGATCTGTGCTGTGGTGTCTGGCACCAAGACGTTAGCAGCAGATCCTTCAAGTCCTGAAGCTGTGAGGTGGAGCCTCCACTGGTTTGTCCAGAACATCCCACAGATGCAGGATTAGACTGAGATGTGGAGAATGTGTCTGTCATGTTCCTCCAACCATCCTGCAGCATGTCTGCAGTGAGTCAGGGAGCATCCTCCTGCTGAGAGAGGAGACCGCCATCAGGGAGCACTGTTTCCATGAAGGACTGGACCTGGTCTGCAGCAACCTTCAGGAAGCTGCTGCAGGTCACAGTAACATGGAGTCATCAGACCAGACCACCTGCTTTGTTTGCTCCATGGTCCAGGTCTGAGCCTCTCATGTGGACTGTAGGAGCTTGTAGTGTCTCTGTATGGACACCCTGACCAATGTGGACCTACACAGCCCCATGTGCACCCACCCCATGACTGATGGTGCTTGGTCCTCAGACCACTTCTGGTAGATACTGACCGCTGCACAGCGGGAACACCACACAGCAGTGACGGTGTTGGAGATGCTCTGACCCAGTCCTCTGGACATCACAGTACGGTTCTTGTTAAAGTCGGGGGTCAGTAGTTGTTTCTTTGAGTAGATGTGGGATTTTGAAGGATCCATTCTTCTCTGCATGTATCTCCTCTCACTAAGGTTTCTTCCATAGCAGTACCTTGTTCTCCGCCCCGGTTCCACTAGAACTGTCTGAGCCGGTTTGACTCCACTAGTCATGGTTTGACTCACCATGAGGTACAGGCCTATAGCATGAAGAGTCTTGCCCAAGCACCCACCTGGATTCAAGCCCCGCCCTCCTAGGTGACATCCCACAGTGTTCCAGCTGCTATGATGACAAAGCCACACGGTGGAAACCACAATGTTTTTATCCTCTTATCTTTGAGTTATTTTCAATTCATTTGTGCACTCTGTGCTGCTGTCCTGTTCTGCTGCTGTGGTGTAGGATGAATAAAGTCTGAACTCATCTCATTGTATCATTTCTGATTCTCTATGATGTTTGTATTTATATTTTCCCTGTGTCCTCCTCTGTCCATGTGTGAGATGAGATGAGACGAGTATATTTTGATCATCTGATCAGGTTCATTAGTTTTTGATATAATTAGGGCCCAAGCCCAGACCAGGTGGGAGGGCCCTATCATATCTGTACTGTTTCTTCTTATTATTACGCCACTTTAAACCTTAATTTGACCCTAAACATGCTCAAAAACTCACCAAATTTGGCACACACATCAGGCCTGGTGAAAAAATTTGATACAATGGGATCTGTCGTAACAACCAAAACAAAATACTTTCTAATTTTGCCAGTAACTTTAATAAGATTATAATCCCTTCAGCACACATGCAGCGGTCTGACTTCCTTCGGTTAAAGCCACTGGTTCTTCTCCCATCTCTTTGGGAACTGCTGCAGGAACCGTGCCATGTGTTCATATGTGTGTACATACACAGGACAGCATCTATGATGTGTGTCCATCAGCACTGTCCTCAACATCCCACAGACACACACATCAGTCACCGTTCATCTGTTTCATACCTGGCGTCCAGGCTCTGTCCCAGGATCTGCAGGCAGTTGACTATGGATGTGGCGTTGGTACCTGGAGAGCACAGAGGACCACATGAGAAACCAACTGTGTCCACCACAGGCACACACAACAGAACAGCAGAGGACCTTCACACCCTCTGTATGTGCTGCAGTGTTTTACAAGGAAAAAGATGTTCCCTCCAACATCATGACATCACATACAACCAAGCAACAAACATCTTTGAAGATCCAATCATGTCAGTTTCCAGCAGTTTGTCAGTCTGCACAGGTGGAACATCTTTTTACTGGGAGGACATGGTGGCCTGAACACAGCACACACACACACACACACACACACACACACACACACAGCACCACCTCACACCGAGGGGGGGTGGCACAACAGCTGATTGGCTGGTACTGAGTCGATGCTCAATCTCTGACGGCGTGACTTGTTGTGTTTTGTGGTGTTGGACAGTCCAGCAGCTGCTGCAACAAACCTGCTGCCGCTCGAGGAATTCAAAATATGCTGATATGTTGTGTTTCAGTCACATGATCAGTTTACAGCCGACCACAGAACAGTCGGCAAACAGCTCACAGAAAAATTCACATTAAAACTGTATTGATCTGTCCTTCGTGTAATAAATACTTCTCTGGACTAAGTATAGTTAGCATCGTTATAGTTAGTAGTTAGTATAGTTATAGTTAGTATAGTATAGTTAGTATAGTTAGTAGTTAGTATAGTTATAGTTAGTATAGTTATTATAGTTATAGTTAGTAGTTAGTATAGTTAGTATAGTTAGTATAGTTAGTAGTTAGTATAGTTATAGTTAGTAGTTAGTATAGTTAGTATAGTTATAGTTAGTATAGTTAGTAGTTAGTATAGTTATATAGTTAGTAGTTAGTATAGTTAGCATAGTTAGTATAGTTATAGTTAGTATAGTTATAGTTAGTATAGTTAGTAGTTAGTATAGTTATAGTTAGTATAGTTATTATAGTTATAGTTAGTAGTTAGTATAGTTAGTATAGTTAGTATAGTTAGTAGTTAGTATAGTTATAGTTAGTAGTTAGTATAGTTAGTATAGTTATAGTTAGTATAGTTATTATAGTTATAGTTAGTAGTATAGTTATAGGTAGTAGTTAGTATAGTTAGTATAGTTAGTGTAGTTAGTAGTTAGTATAGTTATAGGTAGTAGTTAGTATAGTTAGTATAGTTAGTGTAGTTAGTATAGTCATAGTTAGTATAGTTAGTATAGTCATACTTAGTATAGTTAGTATAGTTATAGTTAGTAGTTAGTATAGTTAGTACAGTAAGGATACAGATACAAATATTTCTGCAACACTTCATTAATCTGATGTTTTCTGAGAGTCTGTGAGAACATGTCAGAAAGAAGAAATGAAAAGATGGTGAATGAGGTAAAATGCTCATAACCTGAAATATTTGTGAACTGTGCACACTCCATCTGTAGCAACACAACGTCCACAGAGGCAGTTAGCACATCACCACGTTAGCAGCCACAGGTTCAGTCAGTCAGCACAGCACACTGTTCAGTGACATCCCTGCACACAGCCATGCACACAACAGATGGATCCTACAGGTCCAGTGGGAGGACATGTGGGTTCCTCTGATCTACAGGTGGTAGGAACACCTGGGTTCCTCTGATCTACAGGTGGTGGGAACACCTGGGTTCCTCTGATCTACAGGTGGTGGGAACACCTGGGTTCCTCTGATCTACAGGTGGTGGGAACACCTGGGTTCCTCTGATCTACAGGTGGTGGGAACACCTGGGTTCCTCTGATCTACAGCTGGTGGGAACACCTGGGTTCCTCTGATCTACAGGTGGCGGGGAACACCTGGGTTCCTCTGATCTACAGGTGGCGGGAACACCTGGGTTCCTCTGATCTACAGGTGGCGGCAGGAACACCTGGGTTCCTCTGATCTACAGGTGGCGGCAGGAACACCTGGGTTCCTCTGATCTACAGGTGGCGGGAACACCTGGGTTCCTCTGATCTACAGGTGGCGGCAGGAACACCTGGGTTCCTCTGATCTACAGGTGGCGGGAACACCTGGGTTCCTCTGATCTACAGGTGGCGGCAGGAACACCTGGGTTCCTCTGATCTACAGGTGGCGGGAACATGCCACAAACAGCAGGGTGCCACAGACACAGGGCAGATGCAGGCTGCTACAGACTAAACATGGAAGGAGGTTTCAAACTTTGAAAAAAATTAGTTTTGGAAACAAAATCAATCATCATGCTGGTTCCACTGTCCTTACCGAATAAGGATATCCTATGTCTGACAAGAACTCCCAGTTTGCAGAAAAGACTGAAAAGGTGAAATGAGAGGAGAGAAGAAGAAGAGGAGGGAAGCACAAGAAGATAAATAGAAATGTGTGAGACAAACAGTCGAGATGCACAGAGGTAAACTGAGGCCAACAGCTCAGTGGTTATACACAGAAATACTCCAGTCTCAGCATCAGATACATGCAGGAACACTGTGCAATATTTACAGGGAGGGAGGGCTCCATACCACTTTTTTACTGCAGCATTGAGGACCGTCTGATACTGATCCGATACCTTCTTTTTGTCACAGTAAAAGTTGTTAATAATATGTTTATGGATATAATTTGCTTAACAGAGACATCTAAAAACACCACGTTCACTGTGCAACAACTGTTCAGCTGAAGATAGAAGAAAATATGTGACAACTGCTGAAGTTCAGTGTAACTGCTGTGGTTTTATTTTAACAGCACTGGTAAACACCACAGACCCAGCTGTACCATTCAAACATTTGAAATAAAACTAAAGTGCAACTTGGTGCAAATATTGAAATAATTCCAGTGTATTAATAGAAAAGTCACATTACACGTCAATAACACTGCAAAGCTGCAATAAATCATTTTAGGAATTACCATAAAGTAATAGCGTCTGCAGGAGAATGTGTGGTAGGACTCTGTCCTTTTCTACTGAAGCCCTAAAAGGACGTCGTTAACTATATTTTTATTTTCTCCATTTTCCCCTGATGAGATAGTTTCAGTGGTTTTCTCGAGATAACGAGAAAATAAAGTTTGTTTTTTTTCCCCCAAGATTGTAGGATAAATT
Source organism: Pseudochromis fuscus (assembly GCA_900323345.1). Lineage (NCBI taxonomy): Eukaryota > Metazoa > Chordata > Actinopteri > Pseudochromidae > Pseudochromis > Pseudochromis fuscus. The sequence goes on from OOFC01023026.1 coordinate 6,016, forward strand.
ATCTCGTTATCTCCAGAAAACGGCCTTCATTTTCTCGAGATAACAAGATAATTTTCTGGTGATCTAAAAATCCAAACCAGTCTGATTACTGTCTTTGTCTGGACCACGACGCCCCACGCTGAGATGAGGTGAGTGAGCTCCACTTCTGTTTGTTGGTGCTTTTGCTCATCATGTTGAGAACTTATGATCATTTGATGTTACCGTGGTGCAGTCGCCACAAAATTATTAATGTATCAACAAAAATAACTCTCTCCAGAAAATCACTGAAATTATCTCGTTATCATGGGAAATCGGAGAAAATAAAAATATAGTTAGCCACGTCCTTCCTTCCAGATGTTTCAGTTTGTTGTGTTGAAGTGTGTGTTTCTGCTGCAGATGTTTCAGTTTGTTGTGTTGAAGTGTGTGTTTCTGCTGCAGATGTTTCAGTTTGTTGTGTTGAAGTGTGTGTTTCTGCTGCAGATGTTTCAGTTTGTTGTGTTGAAGTGTGTGTTTCTGCTGCAGATGTTTCAGTTTGTTGTGTTGAAGTGTGTGTTTCTGCTGCAGATGTTTCAGTTTGTTGTGTTGAAGTGTGTGTTTCTGCTGCAGATGTTTCAGTTTGTTGTGTTGAAGTGTGTGTTTCTGCTGCTGCTCCTTCAGACTCTGGTTTATCAGACGCTCTGCTCAGAGTTTACTTCTCTGCTCCGTCAGAACAGTAAAGTATTTATTTACAAACAGACATGATGCAGCTCTGCAGCTTTTCTCTTCGCTCTGGTCACGTGAAGAAAACACACAGCACATGGTAACCATGGCAACAGCTCACCTGTGTTCACGGCATGTCGCGCAAAGTGAAGTTGAGGATATATGAGATAGTTTGGGCTCATGGATCGGATCGGACAGGAGCTACAAGAAAAACCCGATACTGATCCAGTCATTTTGGCCTGGATCGGACCTGATACTGATCCAGTCATTTTGGGATGGATCGGACCTGATACTGATCCAGTGGATGGATCGGACCTGATACTGATCCAGTCATTTTGGGATGGATCGGACCTGATACTGATCCAGTGGATGGATCGGACCTGATACTGATCCAGTCATTTTGGCCTGGATCGGACTCGATACCGATCCACTGGATGGATCGGACCTGATACTGATCCAGTGGATGGATCGGACCATCCCTAGTTCTATGCAGTGGAAAGCTGCCTTTACACAGCTGCTGAGTGTCTGCACAAGGTGTGAACAGTCAGGTTGTTTCAAAGCTTTGAAACTTTAGACCTCTGATTAAGATTGTAAAAACTATCTGAGAGGTGGGAGCACTTACACTGTCCACACTTCTGCATAGTTGTGTATTTATTTCTTTATAAATTAAAATTAACTGTGCAGCAAAGCTCACTGGTATTTGCATATTTTCAATTAAAAATCAACAAAAATATGGTAGTTTTTTGTAATGTGTATGCAGTTTTAATGTGAAATCTATCTGTGTCACACTGGAGCTTCAGGCTGATGTGACGTCCTGTGGAGAGTCACACAGGAAGTGAACGCAGCTGTGGAGAGACAGTGGCGGCGTGAAGACGAGCAGAGCTGCTGTGGTGGTGAAGTCGTGAAGATGATGCTGAGAGTTGTGCTGCTCATCACTCTGCTGCCCACAGGTACACACCTCTTCTTTTCTTTGGTCCCAGTTTGACTTTCTGCAGCAAGGTGCACATAGGCAATGAAAACACAGTAACATCAGCCCCACCAACAGTAGCTGTAGGTAGAGGAGGCTGTGAGAGATGAAGACTCAGAATCATCTTGTTGGAGCTTCATGTAGATTTATTCTGGATCCAGGACAGAGATGCAGATCAAACCCTGACACATGGACACAGGTCATGTCCACTGTGTCTGTCCTGTTTTATGGATGATGAGGGATCAGTGACGACAAACATGTCATACATTATTTCATGTCACAAAATGTTTATTCTGTGACATAAGAAACAAAATGAACTTTTTCTTTTCACTTTACACAAATGTACCAAACAGCTGTTCTCATTAGAAACAGACAGGAAATGAAATCAAGGGATGACGGTGACATGTTACTACACTCATGATCAATATTGGATCACATATTGAAATGACAGGTTTTATAGACAGTAACATTGTAAATCTGTGGTGTTATTTCATAGTCTGAAGGAAACATGATGGAACAAAAACTCCACAAATATGCTCATAAAGTTTGGTTCAATCTACAAGTAACAGCTAAAGAGATATTCACAGTTAACATGAAAATATACTTTAATACACTTAACTTCATTTACACACATTCTTCAACGTTGTTTAATAATGTGTAAAATATTCTGGCATAAAATATTTATAACGTTTCTGTTTGAACAAATGCTCAGTTTGTATAGTTCAGTCCTTTATTATCTGTCAGTTCATATCAATCAGTCCCTCTGTGGTTGTAGATGTGGTGTTAATTATAAAATCACTTCCATAACCTGGAGTCCTTACAGTAAAAACTGAGTATTTGAGGAGTGATGCTGTAGTTTCATTGTTTGACGCTGATGCTGACTTTGGTTTGATGTGACCCTGAGTCTGTTCAGCCTATTACTCTGAAACATCTCTGCAACACTCCAGCTTTCATCAGGGACACACAGACTGACCGGAGACAGAGCTGCTTCTTTATTCAAACGGTCCTGAGACACATGTTGTACAGAGAAACTCGCAGGAGCCTTAACATCCACCTATAGCAGAAACATATATCACCAATCGACAGAAACCACACAACACACAGTCCGAACACCAGAAGATGGAGTTAAACCTGCAATGAGCCGTGGTCGAGCCCGACATGCAACAACGAACCAAAATGTAACAACGTCCTGAATTGTTATGAAAAAACGTAATAAAACCAGAAATGTAATAACTGTCGCTAATGTAACAAAAGTGCTGAGCCTGAAATGTAATAAAACCCAAAATGTAAGACATTGTTACATTTGGGGCTCAGCCTCTGGTTAAATTATCAACCAGTTGATACATTTTGGGTTTTGTTGCAACAATTTGGGTCATTGTTACATTTCAGGTGGTTGTTACATATCGGCTCTAACAGGCCTGCACACAAAAAAAGGGCTCGGTGCGATGAAGCAGCGTTATAACACTTAGCATGAAAAAGGCTTGAAGTGTGAATCAGAGTCTGAGTGGACGTCCTGAGGACAGCGGCTCAGACGTCCTGCTGGGGTCTGACTGCTCCTGAAATGTCACCGCTCATCTTGACAAGATCGTCAGATTTCCAAACCAAGCAACTGTGCAACAGGTTCAAACAGGTTCAGTGAAAATGTCCTTTAAAGAAGTGATCACCTCAGTGGATACATTACTTCTTCATTAAAGCAGAGTCTGTGCTGAAGCTTGTTTGTGGGTTTGAAGCACAGTATGTTATCAGATGATTGTCCAGCAGGTCCACATCAGCACCAAGCAGGAGGCCTGGTGGTGACGTCCTAAAGATCATGTCCTCAGTTTATGAAACTTTAGGTTGTAGGACAGACTCATCACACCGACCACTCTGGTCATCTCCTCCCAGAGGGTGATGAGGAAACATTCAGCCCTGAGGTCAACCAGTGACTGCAGCTGTTTGGAGAGAACCAGTAACACCAGTGACTCTCCCACACTGGGACAGAACCAGTAACTCTCCCACACTGCGACAGAACCAGTAACTCTCACACTGGGACAGAACCAGTAACTGTCCCACTGGGACCATTATCCAGTCAATCAGGAGAAACTCTAAACTCCAATGAGCAGTGATCCTCTGTGCAGCAGGAGGGCTGAACTGGAAGCCTGGCATGAGTCCAGTGTGTCCACAGCGTCTTCCACGTCTTCCTGTCTGTGGACAGACCGTGGAGGGTCCAGCTGATCCTCCACGTCTTCCTGTCTGTGGACAGACCGTGGAGGGTCCAGCTGATCCTCCACGTCTTCCTGTCTGTGGACAGACCGTGGAGGGTCCAGCTGATCCTCCACGTCTTCCTGTCTGTGGACAGACCGTGGAGGGTCCAGCTGATCCTCCACGTCTTCCTGTTTGTGGACAGACCGTGGAGGGTCCAGCTGATCCTCCAGGTCTTGCTGTCTGTGGACAGACCATGGAGGGTCCAGCCGTCTTCCAGGTCTTGCTGTCTGTGGACAGACCGTGGAGGGTCCAGCTGATCCTCCACGTCTTCCTGTTTGTGGACAGACCGTGGAGGGTCCAGCTGATCCTCCACGTCTTGCTGTCTGTGGACAGACCATGGAGGGTCCAGCTGATCCTCCACGTCTTCCTGTTTGTGGACAGACCGTGGAGGGTCCAGCTGATCCTCCAGGTCTTGCTGTCTGTGGACAGACCATGGAGGGTCCAGCCGTCTTCCAGGTCTTGCTGTCTGTGGACAGACCATGGAGGGTCCAGCCGTCCTCCACGTCTTCCTGTCTGTGGACAGACCGTGGAGGGTCCAGCCGTCTTCCAGGTCTTGCTGTCTGTGGACAGACCATGGAGGGTCCAGCTGATCCTCCACGTCTTCCTGTCTGTGGACAGAC
>OOFC01023027.1:0-28649 GCA_900323345.1 Pseudochromis fuscus
TCAGGGGTGTCAAGCTCGTGCCATGGAGGGCCGAGACCCTGCAGGTTTTCTTTCCAGTTGGTCACTAAAGCAGGTAATTTTAATCATGGACACCTCCTTCAGTTTGAGGGAAGGAGCTCATCAGTGTGATCAGCTGCTGGAGAGATGGTTGATAAGAAAACCTGCAGGGTCTCGGCCCCCCATGGCACGAGTTTGACACCCCTGCCTTAGATCCTGATTACATCAGGTTGGTTTTGTGCAAGTTCAAGTGGACAGCACTAAATTCAATTGTGAATCACCACCAAAACTCATCGAGATCCGATCTTTCAAACCACATGTGGAGGTGGTCTGGGATGCATGTGACCACATACTTTTCGTAGTGTAAGTGCTAATGTGTCCTGATGTGTCCTGTATAAGGATGTGACAGAAAAAGCCACTGCTTTTGTCCTATCACCTGAAACAGTTGGACCAGCCCGTACATCTGCCATATTTCATGAATCATTACCTTCTCCTCTCTTCTAGCTAACTGTGCTAACTTTACAAAAGCTGGTGCTCTTCTGGTGTTAAGAGGTAAGATAAACTGTATTAATCGCACACTGGGGAAATTGTTTAAAGAAACACCGGGGAAGTTGTTACGTGATATCCTGTACAGTACCGATGTTGCCGTAATTACATCCAAGTGGTCAGCAGGACGGTTCGGAAATAATGTAAATACCAGATGTAAGCAAAGCTGCATCTCAGCTGTCCACTTGTGATGTCTCTTAGTTATGCTGTTATAGATGTAGGCTGCTGAGGGATCTCCCATGATGCACCAAGCACCTCTCCTCTATTCTCATCTCCTCTATACCATGAGCTCGTCTCACTGTGTATCTTCCTGCAGGTATCTCCAGGTCATGATCTGCTGCATGCTTCTGATCTGTAGTTACCAGCCCACTGGTCTGCTCAGTGTTCAATGTCTGGTGCTGTTAATGCTCATCTTTTCTCTCTCTGCCTCTCCTCTCATCCCAACCAGTGGAGATAACCACCCACCTTGAATCTGGCTCTGTCAAAGGTTTCTTCCAGCCAAACGGAGGTTTTTCCTCCTGACTGTCGCCAAGTTCTGGATCTCCCTCTGTAATACTGAAAGATGACAGACAGAGAGCTATTCCAGAGTTATCTGAGTTTACCAATGTGATCATTTGGCAATCACATTTTATGTAAAGGCAGATAATGTAAAGCTAATGTATTTGGTTATACATGCACCAAGCTAAAGACATGTTTTTCTAGCTATGGTGTTTCATTTCAAGGCTGGAGGAGACTAAAACCAAGCTAAAAGAAGAGTGAATATATCTGTCATGATCCAAAGAGGTTATAGTGTAAGGCCTCAACCTAATTATGTAAAGTGACCTTACATGATGTTTGCTACTACATAGATGTAGTAAAAGCTGAACTGAATGATAGTCTCACAATCTCATTATGAGCTGTATGGACTGTGCTGCATTTTCTCACATCCAGTCAGAGGTGGAACACAGATACATGCAGATGGGATGAAGCTATGACTGGAAGTCCTTGTATCAGTAGGAGTTATAATGGGGATTCCACTGAAATCGTCTGTGGTGTTTGTCCTCCCACTGAATGAGGTGATGAGTGACAAGTAGCCAAGCGCTTGGTCAATATCTGACCCGAGGTCAGATGTTTGACAGTCTCTTGGCCGGGCCAGTAAATGAGACTTCTCAGTGGTCCTGCTCTGATTTAGCACTGTCAGTGGGTGTTCTGGCCTCTGAGGTCAGAACAGAGAAAGGATGGTCCAGCAGAACAACAACTCCACAGTCTCACTGAGCTGCTCCATCCAACCAAGCTACTGGTAACTCAGTTTCACCCCAGTAAAAGTTTCAACTCGTAATCAGATGATTGTGAGTCAGACTTTTGCAACTGAGTATCAACAACAAACACAACCCTTGTAACCAAACAGAGTCCTGTCCAAACACAAAAGTGATGACTTTTCATGTGAATTTCAGCACAAATTCCTTATATATACACAGTCATTTCACCCTCTACACCACCCACCACCCTCATGGAGCAAAAGTGACAGTGTGGACATGGCAGAATGTCTGTCATACACTAGATGTGACTGTCTTGTGACTTCCCACACTCTATCCTGCTCAACTGCATTATTACACAAGGATGATAAGAGTGGTGGAGCAGAGTAAACAGAGACTTAGCATTGTCCCTCCTATTCACAGCAATGCACACACTGAAGACGGGCATCTATTTGGAGGTGGTTCATTTACATATAGAACAGTTTATCTACAACACTATTCAGCTTTTTCATGAGATCACAATCTCAAGTAAGACTCAGTGTTTCAGTCTTGTCAGATGATTCTCATCAAGAATCAAGTGACTTTCCAATGAAGACAAAGAGTTTGTGTTTGCCAGACTTGATCCCCTCACCTACCTGAATGTGATTGTTCTGTTTTCTGCATTGTACTGTTCATCATAGTTTACAGTAAACAAAGGACTCTGGTGAAGACACCTGTGAGACCTGTGGAGTGAAAATAAACCGATCATTCCAGTAAATGCTGAGTCTATTACGTTCTTAAGACACAGTTTCAACTGTTTTTATATTTGACTTGAATACTGAGATGTCCCCTCCAGCACCTCACCCTATGTAACTCCAGAAACCTTCGTACCCCATGTCACAACAACGTCACGGCTCTTTGATGAAACATGGAGTCATCAGTATTTGTTAATATGTACGGGAACAAACTGTGATGTGCCCCTCCGAGGAATAGAGATTAGCGTGTCACCGGGAGGGGAACCAGTCATGGTGGGCGATGACTATCAGGAGAGTGACAGACAAAAATTCTTGACATCAGGCCAGAACCTTTGAAGTTAAGTCCTAGGTGGCACTGCTGCCTGCCAAAACCTGTGACAAAGAACAGGATACCATTTCAATAGGACGGGCCTTTTCTATTTTATATCTTAAATTCATTACAGAAATGTGAAGTTTAAAGTAAGAGGAAGCTAAATGAGAGTCACCTAAAGACCTCTGTCAGCTGAGAGACGATGGTAGTTATTTGCAACCATTTGTGTTTAACTGTACAGTTGTCTCAGGAGTCAAAAATCATTATCTGCAGTGTACATCACCCTGTCGTAACATGGGTGGTTTATCCCAACACCGTGAGCATGTCGAGTTTATCATGCAGGAACAAGTAATCCCTTCCAAGAAACTGGAGCTAGAAGAAAAACATCACTACGTTTCGTGCATCTGGTTGGAAAACCTGCGTCTCCTCAGTACCTGAGAAAAGAGGGTCTGTCTGAGTCATATTTCTGTGTTAAGGTGCTACAGTTGGGACTTGATTTACTTAGAAATTTGTGTAAATGGCTACAAGTAGGATGGAAAGCTACTAATTTACTTTAAAAACTAATTGTACAGACACTGATACTGTAAAGAACAATCAAAAATCACAAATATTAGCATGAGTACGATGATGCTGCTGCTCCTCTTGGAACTTCCTATAAAACCATAAACTTTTTTAACCTTTGTTTTCAATTTTTTGTTTGTACACCTTTTAAAGAAACAAGAAATATGTTAATTAATTACTTTTATAGATGGTTAACATCCATATTTATTTATATTCGAAAAAGCTATGCTAGCTTTCCTCACCTGCTTTCAAACTCAGTGCTAACAAATTCAAAGCTAACCACGTCTTGACTCCAGCCTTGTATGTAACACACATGCTATCTTTTTAAATAGAACTTGTAATTACGACATGGTGTTCAAGTGGTGACATCTGCTTAAAGTCATGACAGCACTGCTAGGCAACAGTAAACAGTCATCAAAACCCCCTTGCAAAGCATATTAGCTACTATTATTGTCACTGTCTGCATCTAGAATCAAGGCAAAACATTTACAGTTCTTCACAACTAAAACTACAAGATGGTAAAGTCGACCTGAAACAGTATTTCCAGAGTATCTAAGTATCGTGACGCATTTCTGGCAAAACAGGATATGTAGGTGGGATAAAATATTGATTGGACCAATGGAGCACAACAAAACACCATAGGTAGCTAGCTATAGTTAGTAGATAACCTACATTCTACGTTACTAGATAACGTTAGTCCTACATTCTAATGCTACTGATCCAACAAACTACTGATTACCACTACTGCTACTGTCTGTTTTCTGGTGTTAATCTACACTGTGCCGCTAACAGCAGATTGATTGACAGGTGGATGGAATGATTCTATTGGTTGAAATTGCTCTGGGGAAGAAAGTCATGTGATATTTTTTTAACCAGGAAGTAAATGTGATTGTTTAAAAAAAATAAAAAAACACCAGATTTTTGTAGTTCTTTTGTCTAACCTCACAAAGTGAAAAATACGACCAGCGATGTGATCTAAAAAGATTAAAAAGACTTTAAAAAGAAAATTAAATTAAAAAGAAAACACACTTTAAGAGCCCCTAACATTTTTCCCTAAATGTTAAAGTATTTGTCAAAAATAATACAGTCCCATTAAAAACCCTTGGGCATTAAAAACATTCCAGGCTAATGGCTTTGTGTTGTCACATTGGTTTCATGGGAAAGCACTAAGGCTTAAGCTAATCTCCATCATTTATCTTACACATTTGAAGGTTGACACTTGATCACGTCTAAACCCACCATCATCTCTGTACCTTGATCTTTGTTTTCTCTGCTGGGCGTGGCAGCCATCAGGACGAGACAAAACACTTTACCAACACTGCCGCCAAAAACCCTGAAACTGGTCAACCGTAAAAAAAAAAGAAAAAAAAAAAACCCTCAGGATGTCTGATATTTATCTGTTTATCAGAAACTCATGTGTTTGTCATGAGTCTGTACCTCCACCTTGATCTGTATCTCTGTTTCTCTTCCTGCCACATAAACAGCTTATAAATATAACAAGGTGCATTTAGCATTTGTATCATCACTCTTATAATAATACATGTTTTGAACAGCCTCTTATGAAGCCACTTTATTGCTACGCTTAGCAAGAATCCCTTTTGTTTTCCTGCTCAGTGACAGTACAAGAGTTGTTTTGATTTCATCAGGAGCTCTTTATACTTTAATATCCTGCTGCGTGTTCCTTCCTGAAAAACAAACACAAGAATGTGAAGCAATGATGAGACTGGAAATCAAGATGGAAATGCATCTGAGAACAAGTTGATGCTGATACATTAACCTGGAGGTGGGTTGACAAATTTCTGAAGAAAAATGATGAATTGTTGCTTAATAGTTGACAGACTAGAAAGAAAACATGTTTCTATGCTGTCTCTTACTTTCAGATAACCAACAGAAGAAAGTATAAGAAGAAACCATAAAGAAAAGTTTTATTCCTTGTTACAAATGAATACCAAGTCGTGGAATGTGTGTGGAATGTACTCATGTTGTTAACCTACAAGGGGGGTACCCTGAAATGTGTTTACTTGTGTTGAAAAGTCATTGTTCCTATGTATTTACTGGGCAGCCTGAGGAATTGTTCCTTTGTTTGACCATATCCTTTATGGGAGGGGGCCAATCAGACACACATCCGGCTCTGCAGCACAGATAACACGGTGCACCACACACAACATCTGGACTGATTTTACACCTACATAACTCCTATCTCGTGTTTTTTTTTACGTCCAGGTTTATGAACCATGCCAGTTTTAAAAGATCATACCCTTGTGTTTGCAGCATCTTAAAACCAATGGACTACTACAAAGGCATGACGTGTTATTCTAGAGATGTAGATATAGTTTTATATTGTGCAGAAATGAGTAACAATCTAGACTTTATATACAAAAGGACGAAGTAAGTATGAAGCCAGGAGTTTGGCATTTCAATGTCGCCATATTGGTTTTTGGAGCCAGAAGTGACCATATTTGGATATGAAGGGAGGAGTGATGAGGCGGGTGGACTCTTAAACCTGAGGACACTGTGCATGAGACTTGTCTTCATCCTCAATCTCAGTGGAGACAAGACTTGTCAATCAAGCTAACCCTGCTCTTGAATCTTGTTCTTTTTTCTAGCCTAATATCTATTTAATGAGTATTTCATAATTGAAAATGACCATTTTTGAATTGACGTCAATTAGAGTCAGAGTTTTTTGGAGCCAGGCTCTAGTGGCTGTCGGGCATATTTATGCATTAGCTCCATTTTTGAGCCCCACTTGTTTTATCCATTTATACACACAGTGTATGGTGGAAACCAATGGTTGCCTTTGCGTAGTACAGAAAAGCTGTGTGTAATTAGGAGCCCCTGTTACAGTACTTTGAAAGCATTTTTTACGAGCGCAGATGTTTCATTCTCACAAGATTAGACACACTCAAAACTTCTGTTTTGTCCCCAACAAATTAAAGCCGATACACATGTAGGGAGTCATCCATACAATGAATAACTACCAGACTACTGTCTTCTGATGATGCGTTCCACAAATGACTACAATCTGGTGAGACATCCCACTCCTCCAGGTGTGACATGATGAGACCTCACCCACCCAAACTGACAAAAGGCAGTGATGAATTCCTTTCAACCTAATTCACTGCAACAGTGATGACGGTGACTCGGGGTCATGTCGAGGATTTTAGGGTGGAGAGTGTGAAGCAATGAAATGTGATGAGTTTAACAGTAGTGTCACAATGAGGAGTATTTTTTTTGTTTTTACCATTATTGTGATAATTGGTTACTTCACAGTGAAGTGTCACGTCCAGGCACTGGGCTGTCATTTTATTTTTAAGCAGTAATGAATGTGTTTATTGACTGTGAAGTGGTTTATTGCACTAAAAAGTATTAAAACATAAAAAGCAGAAATGGGTGTTAGTCTGTTAAGGGGACTATTTTTGGAGGCTAATAATATCTTGGACTTGACTTTTCCATCATTAAAGAAAAATCTCTAGTTTTATTTTTCAAATTCTCCCAAATCTCTAAGTTATTGAATTCCACTGAGTCCTCAGAATTTACCAACTTAGGAAGGTTTGAAAGACAAAGGCATGCTGTGAGCAGTCCTGCGGTTCAGGCCGGTGGAAAAGAAGGAGGGGACAGGGCGAGGGGGTGTGGCCTGAGGGGCGGACCTGAGGGCCCACAAGGTTTATATAGTTTAGCGGCTTCCACTCTCCTCCTGCCTTGTGTCTGTGAGCTCCAATTTCTGCCTGTCCAGCCTGTGCCTCTCTCTATTCCTCACAGTCTCTCTCTCTCACTGAGTCTCACACTCTACAGCAACAATGAAAACTTCCAGACAATCTACATACTCTGTGCACTCCTCCAGTAGCAGCAGGGCTCCTGTTATATCAATGACCCGTGCATCTGGTCCTGTCTACAGGCCCCCCAGTGTTCACGGTGGGGCCGGTGGGAGCCACATCAGCATCTCCTCTGCTGTCCGCAGTGGCGTGGGATCTGGGATGGGAATGGGCTCCGGAGCAGGGGGCTTCTCCAGCAGCATCAAGGTGAGCGGCAACAGCGGCGACATCATGGGCAACGAGAAGTTTGCCATGCAGAACCTGAACGACCGCCTGGCCAACTACCTGGAGACGGTGAGGAACCTGGAGCAGGCCAACCACAAGCTGGAGATTAAGATCAAGGAGGCCCTGGAGAAGAGCGGACCTGACTTCAGAGACTACAGCAAATACCAGGCGATCCTGGACGACCTGAGGAAGAAGGTGAGTACGAGGGAGGAGGTGGGGAGGTGGGGAGGTGGGGGCAGGATGGCGAGGGCAGACAGAGGGAAATGTGCATGTGTTGATTTATTAAGTGCTGAAGAAAAGCATGTGACAGTGGAGGGGGGGGTGTTTGATGGATGGGTGAGCTGAAAGATGAAAATTGGGACATGGGTACAATGCACACATATCTCCTGACCTAATGTAACCCATCAGGGCTGAGACTGTCTGTAGATTCCTGACTGTGGGGTGGGGGGTTCCTGATGGTGCTCGGCACGCTGCCCGCTGCTACTCTGTGGGGCCGGGGGTCGAGGGCTGGACCGGAAACAGTATGGAAGAGGAATGTTGGTGCTGCCGGGGGGAGGAGGGAGTCACAGAAACAGGAACCCAGAGTGAAACAAAAATGAAGAGTCCAGGGACTTTACAGACCGTACAGGGTCAACCTGCAGGCCCATACATCATGACTTTAACTACCTTTTTCCTCTCTGGTGTTGTTAGCTGGACAATAAGATCAAAGGCAAAAAACACTGACAAGGAAACGGGGGAAAAACAGATTTATCCCATCTGAGGACATTCAGCAACAAACAGATTTAACTGAAAGTAAATGAAGGCATTTTATGAGTAGGACAATATGTTAATCATTGATTCCAGGTTTTGCCTCAGCACAGAATAAAAGACGATCACTGAAAGAGAAGTTTTTCATTCAAAACTTCATGAGCCTTTCTAGAAAAACTAAGTCAAGAGTAGTTTCCAACCTTCCTCTCAGAAAATCACCTAAATACTGTGTGTCCACTGTAGCTTTGGAGAACTGTTTGTTTTTCATGTTGTCACTGTGGGAAAATGAGCACCAAGAGCACAGATCGAAAAGTCAAGGTCAGCAAACCCTTATTGAAATGAGACCGCAACTGAAACTGGCAACACAAGAGAAAGGCAGTTTGCTATCTCCCAAAATCTTATCATTCCCACAGCATTACACAAGAAAAAAAACACTCTTTGAAATGATGTTTTGTTTATATTACCAACAGACGAGGACATAGTTTATCCAAACAGCTCAGTGCATAAAAAAACCATAATTTTTCCTCTTGCGTGACGTAAAGAAATCACTCAGATGGTGCCCTCTGCCTCAGCCCCCATCTGAGAAAACACAGACTCTCATGGCAACGTTAAAACCGACCAATCCAGCAAAGCACGCAAAGCCAACGACCCATATAAACACACACACACAGGTGCACATGTGATTACATGACTGAGCATGCACGCACACACACAACCATTACCATCACCGCCATCACCATGCAAATCACCTGCTGACAGGATGGATCCTGTTCCCCCACAGTGAGGATAGTAGCTGCCTGGCAGCCATTGATTGGCTCGTGGACTTTGTCACCTGGATGCCTCCCCTGCCATTCGTCTCATCCCTTATCAACCGTACCGTGACGGCTAAAGCAAACATTACAGCCATCTGGTTTTTGAAGCGACCTGCTGGCACTGTCTTCATTTACAGAATGACACTTGTTCTCCAACAATAAACCCGTTACTGCTGATTTCACAGGAATAAACACTCACACTTTTATAATCTTTATTGTTCTTTATAACTCACAACAGTAAAATGTCCTCACAGTGTTTTAAAATGAGCACACAAGCCCAGATAGAATTTTCAGGCCAATTGTTGGAATAATACTTTGTTTACTCAAAACATGTCTAAATGCCACTGCCAGCAGCCAGTTAGCTTAGCTTAGCATAAAGTTTGAAGATGGAGGGAAAGTACTGTCATCACTAATTAACTCAGAGAGTCTAAGCTAGGTGCTAATAGTTGGATTTTCTGACCGTCAAACAGTTGTGTTCAGGTTTTATGCTAGGCTAAGCTAAGTGGCAGCTACAGCTCCAGATGTAGCACCCAAATCTTTCAAAATATCAAATTATGGTCCATGGAATTATTTTTTGGGGACATACATCAGCTCTTTAGTATTTAGTTTAATATTCATGTAACTGTTAGCTTAGCTTCGAATAAAATTTGGAAAGGGAGGGAAACAGCTAGGAAAAGAGCTCACTAAGAACCACCACTTAAAGCTCAGTGCTTAGCACATTATTAAAAGTTTGTACAAAAACTTGAATCTAAAAAACAAACAGTGTTGTTCTGAAGTGTTGTCATCATCAGATTCCCAGGCTCTAAGCTAGGTGCTAGTAGGTCAATTTCTTTACCTTTAAGCATGTTCAAGTTTTATGCTAGGCTAAGCTAAGCGGCTGTAAATTTCTCTAGAGGTCAAATTGTTGTGTGGGGAATTAATACTTAGGGACATTTCTTATTGAAGTTTTCAATCTGAATTACTTTCTTTTCTCTAGGTGTTTGATGCCACTACTGACAATGCCCGTCTGGTTCTCAACATCGACAATGCTCGCCTGGCGGCTGACGACTTCAGGATGAAGTAAGATCCGCCTGCTGAACCGTTGAGACTGTAAAGCACTAAGTCAGACAGCTGTGGGCACACCCTGCTTTACTGCTGAGTGGAGTTGTAGGATGAATACATTGTGTTGTAACGAGGACAGTCATTTGTGTTGCAACCATAAATCATCACCTTTGCATCACAGCAGGTGGAGATGTTGCAGTTGTCATAAATTAAATGCCATGACAAACACAGCTGAGGTAATAATGACCACATACATTTAAATGTAAAGGAAAGGTACCTCCGGGGTCTGAACTCCTCAGGAAGACATTTAAGAAAATGAATGGATTTGCACTTGAACTGTCATTACACAGACTTATTTCAGACTCTGTGAATGTGAGCAGCTGTTATTAAACTTTTGAAGTTGTCCTCACCGCCCTGCCCTGTGCCCTGTAGATTCGAGTCTGAGCTGGCCATTCGCCAGTCTGTGGAGGCTGACATCGTTCGTCTGAGGAAACTCATCGATGACACCAACATGAGCCGCATGAACCTGGAGAGCGAGATCGAAGGCCTGAAGGAGGAGCTCATCCACCTCAAGAAGAACCACGAAAATGTGAGTGAGAACTGGTTTGAAACCTTATATTTCTCTAATCTGAACTATTTAAGACTTTATGAACCAAAGTTGACATGTTATTGATAGACTTTAGCATTGGGAAACTGAGCTAATCGTATTTGTCTGGACTGAGTGGGTGTGGTTTAAGCAGATCTGACTGACAGTACTGTCAACATTAGCAAGCAACCTACTTAAATGTTAGCACACCAAACTCTGGTGCATGGTGACATCACAGCTGAGCCCCGCCCACTTCAAAGCAGTGACAAGTGAACCAGAATCCAACCGTCTTGTATGTGAGCTAACTGAACCTTATCTAATATTAACAGAAACTCCTTCACAACAAGTTAATTAGAAAATAAGTTTCGAGGTCTTTAACATTTTGTCAGTCAAAGGTTGCACTCATGCTAATTCACCGTTCACATGTTTTGGTGCTGCTTTCAAAAAACTCTAATAAACTCTAAACTGAAACTACCTTTAGACATCATCCAAGCAAACACCTGCACTTTTAGTAGACCTTTGTAGATATTTGCTTATTAGCTCATCTCAAAATCCCCATCATCATCATCACTGTGTGAGCTTGAGTTACACGTGTATGCTGTGTACTCTGTTACGGCTGCGGCCCACACATCCTGAGCAAGCTGCCGAGGCGTACTTGCAAACAGCCTTGAGAAAACTTCAGCGGGAAGAGAGAGGTTTGTTAAGAAATCTGAACTATCTTAATGTGAATTCTGTGGGAAGCCTCATCGTAAAACGGGTTCCCAGCCATATTTGGCAACGCAGAAAGCACCAAACAATTTAAATGACTATGATTTGAGAGCACAAGCCAGAAAACAACTATTTGTTTACTGAGGGAAATATTAAATTAAGTGTTAAGGGGCCCAGACACGGGTTTGGATGGGTTTCCTGTGTATTTACTCGACCATAGTGTGCGATTATGGTTGGAAGAGGCGAGAAGTCAAGCTGGGTCAAAGTTCAAAAAAGGGCCTTTATCCACACAGTTCTCCTAATTCTTCTGTTTATTCTTTGTCTCATCAGGAAGTTATGGAGCTTCGTAACCAGATCGCCCAGTCCGGAGTTCACGTCGATGTTGACGCTCCTAAGGGACAAGACCTGGCTCAGATTATGTCAGAAATTAGAGCCAAGTATGAGAAGATGGCAAAGAAGAACCAGGAAGAACTCAAAGCATGGCATGAATCTCAGGTAAACTATTAATGAGAAACCATCAGGCACAAGCAGAGACGTTCTCCACAATGAATGTTTGAACTACATTCTTTTATTCTAAATATTAGATAACAGAAGTGCAGACCCAGGTGACCCTGAACACAGAGGCCCTGAAGGGGGCCCAGACAGAGGTGAACGACCTGCGCAGACAGTTACAAACCCTCGAGATCGAACTGGAGTCACAGAAGAGTTTGGTGAGAAGTCCTCAGTCAGCACACACTTCATTTACCTTCACACACGCTTATCTTCACTCCCTCCAATGCCCAGCTCAGCACTCTCACTTCAAGTCGCTCACATTTACTCTTGTTGACACAAGCTTCACACTCTGGTGACCCGTCGCTATGGAGCTGTCATCGCGGAGCTGGGCTCACTGTAAAAATTTAACCTGTTCTTGTCCACCTCACAGAAAGCCTCTCTGGAGGGCACACTGAGGGACACAGAGCTGCGTTACAACATGGAGGTCGAATCTCTCAACAACATCATCCTGGGTCTGGAGGCGGAGCTCACACAGCTGCGTAGCAACATCCAGCTGCAGACGCAGGAGTACGAGTCCCTGCTCAACACTAAGATGAAGCTGGAGGCCGAGATCGCAACATACAGACGGCTGCTGGAGGGCGGAGACTTCAAGTACGTGGGGTGATTTCATGCTCTAAAAGAATTCTGTAATTTATAAATAATAAATAAATCCGCAGACTGAGTTAAATTTGATCCTGATCTTCTTTAGGCTCCAGGACGCTCTGGAAGAGCAGAAATCAACAACAACAAAGACCAAAGTGATGACCGTCACTCAGACTTTGGTGGACGGAAAGGTGGTTTCCTCCAGCACAGAGACCAAGAACCTCTGAACACAAGAAGCAACCAACCAACACTCCTAACATCATAACACTAGCAAACGATTGGCCACAATTATGCATCCAGTCTACAAATGAATTCCTTTTTTAGTCATCAGCACTAACCAACAGACCCCTCAGCTGCAATCTCTTTCTCTGCAATTAGATTGACTTCCTGGATACGCAGCTCTACCACAGGTTGATAAACAAAACTGGACCAGAGGGAAAACTAAACCATCTTTTATTTATTTCATCACCAGTTATTTATGTGTTTGCGTGTTAACCTGCAGATGTTTACAAAAGTTCAGAATTGGACAACTGTGAGCTTTTTTTGGAGACAAACTCATTGAAGACACTGAATATTTCAAAGTAATAATAAAAAGAGTCCTAATAACTGCAAACATGTTTTTGTTAATTGTTCATCGTCTGTGGTTTTCCTTCTGTCCAGTTGGATCTGCCTGTTGAGCTGTGTTCAGACATTTCAATAAAGCCCATCTGAGAAATTTCACTTGTGACCATGGTGTTTTGTTTACGGCTGAAAATGATCATAAAATGACATGAAATATAAACAAAGAAGGAGAGTCAACGTGACTAGATGAGGCCTCAAATAGATCCTGTATCCCCTACCATAAAAGACCAATAGTAGTGCTCTGTGCAAACAAAGGTGCAAGGGTCAGATGCAGTTTTGTGCAGAAAACACATTTAGAGACCATCCAGACTTTATACAGTTGTAAAATTCAGCATCACACTCTTTTAAACCACTGTTAATTACTCCTGTTAATGTTCCTGGACTGAGTTTGTCACTAGCATCTAAATCAACATATTTTTACCAGTGTTAGCTCGTGCACTCTTGGCTTGAACGCTCAGTTAAATGCTGTAGTTAGTGTGATTCACATTTTCTTTCTGACAACCAGTTTGTCATGTAATACTCTCTGTTTTTCCAAATCTGTGCCACTTAGTTTCTGTCTCAACCATTCCAACTGAAAACACTCACGTCTTTCATTCAGTTTAAATTTACAGAAAGAGACATTACCTAAAACAGCTGGGCCTCCGTGAGGAAATTGTGCATTTGTCAAGGCCTATTTTCAGCTGTGGATGAATACACATTTGGTGTCTACAGCATGGGAAAGATGCGTTTCAAAACAAACTGCAGTTCAGCCCAAGTTCAGGACAATGAAGGAATGTGTAACCATTGGTGCCTCGGTGATTCTCAAGGACCTTGAGCGCACAGAGACACAAAGAGATAAGAGGATTTGGATTTTATTGAATTTGTAGACAATGGGAAAAATATAGAGCATGTCCACCTTTAGCCTTTAAGCTGGTGGTTATATCAGGTTACCATAGATACAGGTAATTTACAACACACTGACAGATCAATTGGCAATGGGTGTTGGGGGGGACAAAGTCGAAGGGCTAAAGGTAAAAATGTAATCCAGATAGGAGAGGAGTGGCAGGAAGGTATATTGCCTTCCAGTGTGATATATAAGACCCCACACTCCACCCTCGTCCTTCACTCTCAAGTCTTCTGCACCAGGACGTGCCACTTCCTCTGACTGATCAGCACACTTCTCTCAGCAATGGAAACCCTGTATAGACGCCAGACTTCTCAAACTCTGGGTTATGGGGGAGTTCCCCGAACATCCTATGCCCACAGTGTCAGTGGAGGAGCAGGCGGCCATGGAACCAGGATCTCCACTGTCACTTCTGGCACACGGTTCGGCAGTGGTTTTGGCGGTGGTTTTGACTACCAGTCCATGTCTAGTGGCGCCACTTCTGGGAACCTGGCCATTGCAAATGAGAAGCACACCATGCAGCACCTGAACGAACGCCTGGCCACCTACCTGGAGACAGTGAGGAATCTGGAGAAGGCCAACAGCAAGCTGGAGATCAAGATCAGAGAGGCTATCGAGAAGAGAGGCCCCTTGGAGGGAAGGGACTATAGCAAGTATTTCGCCATCATCACAGAGCTGAGGGCCAAGGTGAGCCAACGAATCAGTTGCTTGAACTTGATAATTGATGCTGTCACAGATGTTGGAGTCTCCAAACAAATGAACTGTATATATAAATGTTTTAGGAATACTACTTTTTTAATAAAACTCTGCTCGAGGTAGCTTACACTCAACAGTGTCTGTTACATTGCAAATCATGCACAACATTTTTCTGACCGAGACCTGCTCCCCTTATCTTGTAAATCTCACAAAATGTTGGAGTAGAAGTCTTCCCAGGCTGAATGACTTTATTTTTATTACTGTACCTCCTGCCCCACATAGTATTCACTCATCTCTGTGATTTCTCAACATTTATTACCTCATCAAGGCACTTGTCAAACCATGATAGATAACAACGAGATAACCAACATTTATGATATATCAGGAGTTGATCTTACACCTGAACAATTCATCAAAGTGAAAATTGCTGTCTCTCGAAATGAAACTCACAAAAACTGTTTCTTTCAGATCTTTGACATGAACAGGGGCAACGCCCAGCTTGCTATCCAGCTCGATAACGCACGCCTGGCTTCAGACGACTTTAGAGTCAAGTAAGTTTCCAGGGTTTGCACGTAAAATCAAACATGAATGCACAAGCATGTCTGATAGACAGTATGTGTTGTTAGGATGGAGTATGAGTTGTCCATGCGGCAGACAGTGGAGGCTGACGTTGCCAGACTGAGGAAGCTTCTGGATGACACCAACGTCATTCGCCTGCACCTGGAGGGCGACATCGAGTCTCTGAAGGAGGAGCTGATCAACCTGAAGAAGAACCATGAGGCGGTATGGGACATTACTTAGAAATGATTCGGTCTAATTCCACCAAAGGACAACATTGTAGATCAAAGGGAGAAAATATTTGATAACCAGAATACAATACAATGAGCATTGTACAAATCTGTTTGTTCCTTTAACTCTTTGCACAGGATAATACCGCTGACCTTTTATCAGGAAATCACTCCCTGACTGTTTCCTCCTCAACAGGATGTTGCTGAGCTGCGTGCCCAGATCACCCAGGTTGGCGTTCACGTGGATGTTGATGCTCCTAAAGGACACGACCTGGCCAAGATCATGGAGGAAATGAGGGCGAAGTATGAGAAGATCGCACTGAAGAACCAGGAGGAGCTCAAAGCATGGCATGAATCTCAGGTAGAGCAAAATTCAGCTGGGAAAACATCAAAGGGTGACATGTGTGTTGGTTGACTGAGTGTGTTTTTTGAGTGCCATCTGTAAATACTTATTCATCTGAACTTGTATCCAGATTACAGAGGTGCAGGTGCAGGTGACTGAGAGCTCAACAGCTCTGAAGGAAGCCACAAGTATACTGAGTGAAACAAGGAGGAGGCATCAGGCACTGGACATTGAACTGCAGTCTGCACTTAGTCTGGTAAGAGTGTTTGTGTCAGTTTACATAATTAGTGCAACTTGAACTCTTGTACTTTGTCACTGATTATAGTTTGAGATTTAAGCCATTAATTTCTAGTAACAAATCTACAAAGCCCTTAGTAGATGAATTTATGTTTGTTACTGTTAAGCTAATCCATGGAGCTAGCTGTACCTTCATATTCATCGTTCAGTTATCACAAGTGTCAATCTCGTCTAACTCTTGGCTGGACAGTTGTAAAAAAGACATCACGTCATTTCTCTACTGCATCAGTCAATGTTCTCCTTCACCTCTTAACAGAAAGCGTCCCTGGAGGCCACCCTGCGTGACATTGAGATGCGTTACAACATGGAGCTGGAGAAGTACAACGCCATCATCCTGAGGTTGCAGGAGGAGCTGACTCAGATCCGCACCGACATCCAGCATAACACAAGAGAGTACGAGGTCCTGCTCAACATCAAGGTGAAACTGGAGGCCGAGATCGCCGAGTACAGGAGGCTGCTGGACGGCGGGGCGGAGCTGAAGTGAGTATGAGGCGAGGAGGCAGAAAGCACAAGAGGAACAAAGCCCAGCTGGCAGATTTGTTTGAAGTCCAAATATTCAGGTCTCAGCACTGTGCTGTGAGGGCTTTGTTCGTCTCAGGGAAGCTTTTGCAAATTTGATTCAAATCATCTTCATGCAAATGGAGCAGCATTAACATGGAAAGTGATAGTGACTCATGTCCGTCAATACAATTCTCTTTCAACTGATGAGTTTCTGCATGTGCATACCAGATCGTTTAAAATATATGTCTGACACAAAAAGAGTGACTCAAAGTATCTGGTGTATAAACTACATTTGGTTGAACTCTTATGTTTCTTTCTTCCAGGCTAGAGGATGCTGTTGATTCAAAGACGATCCAGACCAAAGTGGTGACAGTCACTCAGACTTTAGTGGATGGGAAAGTGGT
Source organism: Pseudochromis fuscus (assembly GCA_900323345.1). Classification (NCBI taxonomy): domain Eukaryota; kingdom Metazoa; phylum Chordata; class Actinopteri; family Pseudochromidae; genus Pseudochromis; species Pseudochromis fuscus. The sequence goes on from OOFC01023027.1 coordinate 16,982, forward strand.
GTCTGAAAGCAAGGACGTCAAATCCAGCGAGAAGGTCGCTACTAATTAAAGTTGGGGGAAAACATGACAACAAAAATAAAATGAAGAAAACATCTACTATCTTGCCTGTGACTATTATTATATTTATTTATAGTTCAACATTTTGGAAAAGATCATTGTTTACTTTTGGTTGTGAGAGGATTGATTCCAGTCCCACATCTGAACATTAAAAGAGGCTTTAGCTAGCAGTTAGCTTAGCATACAGCCTTGAAACAGTGGAACAGGTAGTCTGGCTCTGTGTATATGTGACCAGTCTATGGGCACCTCTACATCTCAATAATAAACACGACATCACTTTTTTTTATTTACACACAAACTAAATATAAAAACATCATGCTGTAGTTTAATGAGCAGCAGACTGTTTTTACCCAGGAGCAGCAACCTCTTAAAATCTGTGACAGGAAGAGACACGGGCACAACATTTTGTTTTTACTCTTAAGACAAACTCGCTGTTCCTGTTTCTCAGCTAGCAGTATTTATACTAAGCTAAGCTAAACATTTGTTGCCAGAAAGAGCTGTATCTTGGCCAGGTCACAGTTGCAAATGAGAATTGGTTCTCAACTGTCCCACCTGGATTAATAAAGGTTAAATATTGAAAAAAAAATCTTCCAGTGTAATACACAGATAGTGCCACTGACTATATACAGGATGGGCATGGTCACTGTTTCTCAAAAGTGAAGCCAATGCAGAAGTGCAAAAAAACGTGCAATACTCGTGATGACCACTAGATGCTGGCTCCAAAAGACTCATTTGGCCTTGAATTTAAAAAATCCTGATTTTGAGTCATGAAATACTCGGTCAGTTAGTTTTCCCACAAGTCATTCTGATGCCATCAGATAAAATCAAATCTTCTTCTCAGTGATCCATCTGAAAATCATTTTATCATCAAGTAGATATTCTGCTCCAATAATAGGAAGAATTAGGGGCGTGGTTAGTTTGATTGACAGGTCAGGCCTCCAATAGACTTGAACTCCAATCTCATACACATTGGGTGATGTCACGTTAATTATTTTACAACAACGATGTACAACAAACAATACCATAACACATATGAGTATGTGAGTTACTGTCCTGCATGTACACACTGATGACTGTCTGGCCTCCTACATTCGTCCTCCCACACATGTCTGCAGTGAGAGCTGGACATTCTTCCAGCTTCTGAGAAATTCCCGTTCTGACCTGCAGGTCTCCAGCCTGGTCCCATTATAGGCAGAAAGCTGCTATTCCCATGCCATGTCCAAGCAGACCAGTGAAGTCCTCCGTCTCTGCTCTCTGTTTATTTACATTCGCATTAGTCACCCTAATTCCTCGGAGCTGTTTGATACAAACTAATCTCTTTTGGCCTCAGTTGAATGACTGGGTAACTTTATGTTAATAGGCCGTTCGTGTGTTGTTAATAGACATGTGAGGAGCAACAGATTTCAGTAATTGGCTGGGAATACTTTTGGATATGAGGAAAATTACATAGACAGAACTCAGCCTTCATAGATCAACGCAGTGTTCGACTTCACAATGTCACGGTTCTGGAAATGAAAAGTTGCAGCCATCCTCAGACAGCGCCATTTATCTTCCTGCCAGTTTTTATTTGAGACTGGTTTCACAACTGCAGCTGACAACAAGTCGGAGTTTCCTAATTCATGCCAGTTTCCAGTACAGCTGATGTTGTTTAAAGCGTGTGTGGCAGTATAGTGCCAGTCTGGCCCCCTGCTGTTATGGGCGAGGTTGTAAGGCTGAGGTCTGCCCAGACACTCTGTAGGAGGCCTCTTTTATCCCCCCTGCAGCCAGACGCTGTGCACCAGCGCCTCGCTGAGAGAAGTTAAACAGATAAACCAGGAATTTCTGAAAAACAGCAGAACAGGAGGGATGGTGGGAGTGACAGGAGCAGGAAATAGTACAGAAAACATAAAGGGCGGAAGTACATGTCTCTCCTGATGGCCTGTAATCCCTCAGAGATCCATACATTCACTGTGTTTAAGCAGGACACTCACCAAACTGAGGAATGCAGATGGAGAAAACCTGTTAAATTTGATTCATTTTTAGATTTTGTCAGAATTCTGCACATTATATAAGCACAGACATGGTGCACAAGCCTGTCTGGAGAGGATGTTATTCAGACTGCAGCAGCTCTGACGAACAAAGGCCTGAAATCATTCAGCTGATTCATCTCCTGTCCGAAGTTAGGTTCAAAACATTGAAAACAAATGTAAACATATCTGAATGCTCACCTATGTGTCACATAGAAGTGTAATTACAGTTCAGTCCAGAACCAATTGACTTCAAACTGTTGAACCTGAACCTTTTTACTTACGGCTGTCACTGAAATGATGATTTTTTTTCCACATTTAAAATTATTTTTGTTTTTCTTTAAAGAATTTCAATGGGAATCACCCACCACCTTCAAAAACACATAGAAACCGGTGCAATCATTCAGGTTTATCTTGTTGGCTTGCTCCCCCAGATTCAGATTCAATGAACCTTGGTGTTTCTGCAAATATTGACCAAGCCCTTTGTCCAGCAGGTAGCAGCTATTTTAAAGCAGGTTTGTTTTACAGACAGTCCCGTGTTTGTAATTTCCACTGCAATAAATACATTTGGTCATAAGTTTTAATTCTACCTCTTTCCGAATATGTGCATTTTCTTTTTCTTATTGTTTTTATTTGTTTTGTTTTCCTCATCTGTTGCTTTTGTATTTTTCCATGAAGCTGTTTTTGTGCACATTGAAATAAACTTCATCATCATCATATTTTAGTACAAATCCTTGTTTCAGGAGCAGATCACATCAAGAAAATTAAACTGTGTTCACATCAAAGTTCTCCTGCCGCACCATTACATAATAAGTGAATGTAAAGATGTGAGTAGACGCAAAGATGCATCTGTGCAAGCTGAAAAAGTTTGAACAGAAAATTGTTGTCACGTGGTATCGCGAAAACTAATCAGCGTTGAAATTCCTCGACAACACGAAGGAGCAGAAATGAAGGACAAGCTTCTTGACGCCATCTGTAGCCCTTAGAGCCGTGGTGCCAGACTCTGGTCCTCGAGGGCCCCTATCCTGCATGTTTTAGATGTTTCCCTCTTCTAACACACCTGATTCAAATGACCAGGATGGTTATCAGTCTTCTGCAGAGCTTGATGATGAGCTGATCATTTGAACCAGGTGTGTTGGAAGAGGGACACATCTAAAATATGCAGGACAGCAACCCTTGAGGACCAGGATTGAGTACCCCTGCCCCCTACATGACCTTGAGAGGATTTTTGACCTGTCCACAACAGGTAAAAGCAATATTTGCAATCTCATCCATTGCTGATGGCAGAAGTAGCAATTGTTACAGTTTCCAGAAGGAGAACTCTTATTGGCTGTTGAGGGCGAATATTCGTCTATGGCAAAGTCTCTAAAATCAGCCCAGCAGCTGTATTTGCCTGAGTATGGTGAAGTAAAGATTTGAATAAAGTTTGGTGTTCACACAGTTCTAGATTCACAAGTAAAAAGGGGCACTTCACACTAAAAAAAACTGTAATTTGGGGAAATACCTGCATGTTTGCCTTACTCTTACTGGCTTCAGCTGAACTGCAGAATACATGTTTGCACAAGAGGAGAACTCACACACTTACAAGGTTAGTCCAGGCAGGACGGTGTCGCTTCTCAGCTTGTACAGACATCAGAGATCTTTCATTGAGCTGACTGCAGGTCAGTATTCGGACAGATTTCAAAAATCCTAAACCTATCCTTTCAATGTCAACATTAGTAAATATATAACTTATGTAAGACTGAGATAAGGAAACTCCCCCAGGTATCACTGAGAAGAAAAAAGTCCCAGAGTAATAAATGATAATCTGTACGGGTGGTGAGGCTGAAAATGTTGCAATCCTAAAAAAATATGTATAAATTTGATATGTTAAAAATGAACTCCACTTGTTGCAAACACATTGCATCACCCAGCGTGTAGAAATCCATGAACTCCTCCCTCTCAGAAACACAGACCCTCTGATTTAACGAGAACAGGCCTGTAAAGGACTATCAGCTGCTATCATGAGCTCAGATAAACAGTTTAGGTTGGAGCGTAAGAGCTCATTCAGAACTTTCTCTGAGCCCTGTATGACTCAGTGGAGGCAGGGCTCAGGGCTGCAGGATAAACCGTCACTGTTTCATCTCATGCTCCCTTTTCTGTAGTAAAACCGTTAACAGCTTTGACACGGACAAACCGTGAATCATCCCTCACTCTCACAAACAGCCGCACATTCTTGATGTTTCCCTCTGTCCCACACATCTGGAGGGTGTGTCGAGTGTGAGTCAGTCAGTCATGCAGTGCTCCCAATCTGCAGGGCCTCCTCCCAGTGGGAGCAGAAAACAGGGAGGTGAGGGACCGGCAGTGAGAGGAGGAGGAGGAGGAGGAGGAGGAGGAGGAGGGGGAGGGTGTGTCTGTGTGCAGGGAGACTTCGGGACACATGAGGACAACAGGACTAAAGTAATGGCAGCGGCAGCATTGGGGAGGACATGAAACGATGAAGTGATTAAAGCTGCGGTAGATTCACTCTAATTGGCAGAATAAACGCTCCTCGCCAGAACAGGCCGCCCACGGGAAGAGCTCACAATCTAAACCCGCAATCAGAACCCAAACAGTGGTGAGCAAATGATCCACGCAGAGGAAGACGGACTCACCAAAATTAGACTTCTGGCTTCTCACAAACAAGACAGATTAGTAAACAAACTAATGTCACCTCAGATGACTTCTGGGAAAAACACAGGAACAGTTACTGTAACTGTCATCGCCGTTTGCTGCCAGCAGGATAATGTGTTTAGCACCACGGAGGTCGAGTGCAGTGGAGAGGTGACAGAAAAAAAGGCTGAGAAAGAAGTTTATAAAATCGAAAGTGACTGATGAAAAGAGGGAAAACAGAAGTGTGGGAGCAGGGATGTAGAGGAGGAGGAGGAGGAGGAGGAGGAGGCACAGAGGGCAGGTTAAGTAAGAACAGAACTGGGCAGGGAGCCACCACCCGGCCACCGTTTTCTCTCCCCCACTTTAATGGGGAGAGAGCTGGAAATCCACGGCTGAAGAGCTGAATTGGCTGAACTTCGTTGAGTGACTCATGCGTCTGGTTTCCGTGGAAACTCACCAAAAGAACTTGGTGACCAGAAAGTTGCAGCCCAGAAGACGAGGGATGATTGCCGCCTATACTCTGCTAAAAATACAGCGGTGCAGTTCTCTCTGCTGCGAATCCAGCCTGAAACAACTGAGTTCATTAAGTTGAAAGCATCCAGGGCCCGTTGTGTTCACGCACTCGTTATCTGAAGCAGTTTCATTAACCTTGACATTCCTTAAATGAGTAACTGGCTCACATACCAGAGCAAAGGCCACAGGATTGAAAACCGCAAGTGGGACCACGCTGCTCTGCTCTGAGGTAGAAGTCATTAAAGTTTAAACAACAGAGGAAGTAGAAATATAGTTTTTGGTATGATGATGCAGACCTCAGCCGAGCACCACCGACAGTTTTTATGGTCAAAGATTTCATCATAATGAAAGAAAACAGAAAACAGATTTGTCTTAAAATACATGTTCAAAGTATGTTACTCAACAAACTGCAGAGTAAGTAAACTACAGACAATTACAAGGACAAGTTTAAAATAAGTTCTGTGAAATTTTTAGCAGCAGTCAGTCGGAGCAGAGACTATAAAAAATGTCTCTGTGGCCACAGACCCAGCTCCACCCAAACTTTCCCCTCCAACCTCACTCACACACCCTCTCATCCACGGTGGCCCACAGTTTGGTGGAGTGTGAGTGACAGAACGTAGCGCCACACACACACACACACACACACACACACAGGAGACATGAAGAAGAGGCTACAGTGACTATTGTTGATAAAAACACACTGGACTTTATCCCAATCCAAACTCTTATAACTAGAGATGTAAAAATGTTGATATTCAGGTTCAACAACTGCTTCTTGTTGCTAATATAAAACACATTTACTGAAAAAAACTACTTGTAAAAATGCAAAGTATGAAAAAGAAAATACAACAAACTGTCTTTATTGCTTCTTAATCTCTCTGATGTTAAAATACTAAAGTGTTTGTTAAAAGTACAGTGTTTATTCAGTTGTTTTAATGATTTAAAAACAAATCTTAACTGACCAGGAAGTACCGTCTACTGGCTTATACCGTGCACACTGCTGTTTATTTCTCTTGTAGAAATCTAACATTTATGCTATTTCCCTGTGTGTCTACTGTATATTTAATCTGAAAATAATGAGCAAAATATTTTACAAGAAATGTGGTAAAAAAAACGGTAAAATCTGCCAAAATATATTATGTCATTTTACCATAAAATTTTCATTTCAAAAATTACTACGAAAAAAGACTATATAATACATTACATTATTATATTTAGACTGAGGGAATATTTACAGTTAGTACATCTTAAGTTAATATTATTAAATCATTGGGGCTTGTATTGTTGCATTAAAAACATGTCATTTTTTATTTATTGACACATATCTGGGATTTATAACAAACTGCAAATTGGTGGTAAACAGGTGAGTTACCTACGAGCATTACAAGGCACAGCTTCATGGGAGTAACATGGCGGCCATATTGGTGCTCAATGCAATGAGTAGCTGCAAGCGAAGTATGTACGTCAACATCTTTGTTATGTTTGTTGTTAACTTCACCCTGGAGGACGAGCCTCGTAATTTCCAGCACATTAAACTGGGTTCATATGGGGACACACCCGTCACAGGATGCCCCCTCTCCCTCCCTCTTTTAACCAGATGTGACGTTCTGTTGTGGGCTGTGAATAAATCTGATGTGCTCACAGTGGCAGCTCAGCACCATGAAAAAAAACAGTTTTCTTTCAGAAATGAAAATGAATTAAAACCACCATCAGATGTTGATGAGCACTTTGCACAGAGACCTCTTGGTTTCCTTATTAATTCTCTTTACTTAACCCCAGATAATCCACTTACTGCAGGACGCAGTGTGGGAGAGAGCCAGCTCTAATTATGGAGATTGTTTGGGAGAATTTTTTTGACATGAGGAATTCCATCACAGGAAGGGAGGGTCTGCATTTAAACAGCTCTGAACCGTCCCTCTGACCCTCTGTCAAAACAGCATGCCCAGGAAGGGTGACACACAAACACAAACACACAGTTCAAAGGCACACACGGGGACACCTGCACGTCACTAACGTACAAAACGTCTGTGTAACATAATCTTGATGAAGCTTTGGCTTGTTTACCTGCTGTAAATGAGGCAGAGAGTGAGAACCAGAAGCAAACAGAAACTAAGCTGCTGAGGCTTCTCTCTCATGTTCGAAGTAAAACTGAGGGATTTAAAACACACCAGTGCCAAGAATGAATCACTGGTTAATATCTCGTGGTTTCCCACATGATATCTTTAAAGTGTATTTGTTTTGTTGGTGGTTTGTGACTTCTCCCTCTGGGGGATGTGGCAGCTCTGTTTCAAAACAAGTGCATGGGATGAAGAAACTAATTCACTTCTTATACTTAAAGGCCCATCATGGCGTCATTCAAAGGTAACTAAGGTAGAAAGACACATTTATCCAGCTACTGATGAACATAACACATTATGTGTTATTGTGCTGTTATCTACCAAGTGTTTGAATCCACATGTGACTACTATAATATAGGCTAATGTTCAAAGACTGTCTCCATAGCGATGGTTTGATCTCGTCAACCTTTGTTGCTGTCACCTGTCTGTCAGTCGCCCTGATCTTATCACTCTTAGACCTTGTTTACACTTGGTTTTAAGATGAGTCTCAGGGGATCCGATCACCAATGGACAGCACCAAATACAAGTGTAAAATCAAGACACAGTGAGACTGACAAACACGACACTACAGCAAACTTCTGGGCAGGACTTGGGTGATTTCTTCATCACACCCTGCTCATTGGTAATGACCCTGAAAGATCTCCTCGGTAAAACAGGACACAATCCTCTGTCTCTGCAGCCAAAGTTCAGATTCAGGCATCTTTTTGCACTTTATAGTGTTATTTCAAAGATACTATAAAAAATAAATTTTTAGAAATAGTTTTTAAAAGAGAACTGAACAGCATTTACAGAAGTATACATCCCTTTAATTCAGTACTGTGAAGAAATGTCTTTGGCAGCAGTTAAAGCTAAGTCTCTGCTAACTTTGAACATTTAGAGTTTGGCAGTTCATCCCATTCATCCTCTCAAGTGTTTTCTGATAAGATGGGAAGTGTCTGTGAACTTTCATCTTCACCTCTCTCCACAGATTCTGCTGGGTCCTGGTCTGGACTTTGGCTCAAGGACAAAGAGTTTTGTTGGAGCAACCCCTGCATTGTGTTGGCTGGATGCTTTGGTTCACTTTTGTGATGACAGGTGAAATGTTGTTCCAGTATCAGGTCACTGTCTCCCTATGATGTGGCTGCATCATCCTCCCTTCAGTTCTTACTGGTCTACCTGTCACTGCTAATGAGGAGCACCCCTATAGCATGATGCTGCCACCACCATGCTGCACCATCAGGATGGTATTAGCAGGTGATGAGCAACAGTTGCTGTTCAGCAGACATAGTTCTTGAAGATCTGTCAAAAAGTGTCTTCAGATGAGAGACTGTTTATTCTCGTGCTCTGAGAGCCCTTTAAATGCAGTTAGATAAACTTCAAGAAGGCGGCCATGTGGCTTCAGTCTGTTTGCTCTACCACGAAGACCTGATGGACCAGGAGCTGCAGGGATGGCTATTCTCCATCTGATTCTCCATCTCTGCATTTTGTGGCCTTTTTAAACCTTTATACGATAACTGATAGTAGAGAACGACAGGAAATGTGAGGTTAGAGAGAGAGGGGTGGGGGGTAGGACATGCATCACAGGTTCCTGGCCACAGTGTTGTGGATATGTGGTATGCGCCATGACCACTCAGCAATGGGCGCTCCAACCAAGGCCCACTTTGCTTGGTTTCTCAATTTGGTTGGACATCCTTCTCTAGGAAGAGATCTGGTGACTCCAAACTTTCATTTCACAATTATTGAGGTCACTGTGCTCCTGGGAACACTCAGAGCTTTACAAATGGTTTCATACACCTGCCCTAATCTGTCCTCAGTTTTATCACAGCAGTCCACAGGGAGTTCTTGGACTCTCTGTGGACTTGTTTTTGTCCTCACATGTACTGTGAATCATTGAATCAGATACATGGGTGTCTCCCTTTGAAAGTAATAGTCCAATCACCACAGCTTGTCACAGGTGATATCTGGATCTAATATCTGGATCCAATCAAATCCCAAATACAGCTCAAGAGTAATTACAGCAAACAACATGCACATGACCATAATTCCAAGTGTGTGAGAAAGAACAGTTATTTTGTATGAGAGATTCCAGGTTTTTGTTTTTTTTTTTTTTTTAAATAGATTTACAATATGTTTTTTACGTTGTCATTCCAGATTATTGAATCTAGATTGAGGGACAATTTTTGCAAATTTAAAATAAAACAAAAGAGAAAACAAGAAACAGTGTGCGCCGACAAAGTGAGTGCATATTTCCTTAAATCTGAATGAAATGACATGATACAGGGTGGAACAGCTAACAGTACTTAAGTTTCTAGCCTCTTTAAGCTCATTGTTTTAGTTCTCTAGCACACACAGTTACTTTAAACCTCATAAACTGTCCACATGTGAGTGCAGACAGTTTAGTACAAGCCAGGACAGATAGAGTGTAATCTCAGTCCACTCACCAACTCAGAGCCACATAAAAAATGAATAATGACCATGATGAAAATATTTTTCATGAAACACTTTTAAATGTTTATTTTTTTTATTTATTTTTTTAAATGTCAAAAATGTTATCTTCAGTTTTTGTGTTGTCTCCTCCACTGAATTTAGCTAAAGCTGTACCGACTAGCAGCAGCATGGTGGTTAGTTGCTTCACAGCAGGAAGGTTTTGGCTTCAAATCTCAGCTTTGTCCTTTTCTGTTTGGAGTTTGCATGTTCCCCTGGTGCATGTGCGGGTTTTCCCTGGGTTTCGTCCCACAGTCCAAAGACATAACTGATTACTCTGTGTGTGTAAGCTTAGATGATTGTTTGTCTCAACGTGTGTTTGTGCTGTGATGGACTAGTGACCCGTCCAGAGTGTACCCGAGACCCAACTTTATAAGCTAGTATAGATGATGGATGGATGTACGACAAGTATGAAAATAAAACTTAAAGAAGCAGCTGGAGGACATTCTGTACACTAGATTGGTTTTACGTTTTTGTCCTACATGAGCGTGTTATCCTAAACCCAAGCTATACACAGCTATATTATACGTGCCATTACACCACCAAAGAAGAAGTTAGCTCCCATGTCAGTATATGGGAGCACACAAAAAGCCTGAGCAGAATTATGAGTCTCTGCTGCTGGCCTCTTATCCCCTCCATTAAAACACTCACAGCTCACTGTTTGTTGTTCTTTCTGAAGGTCTTTAAAGAAACCCCTCTGCATTCCTTTCATAAAGAGGCCTTCTCTCCAAAACCTTTTACTCGCCTATATATCCTCAGATAAATAAAAGCCACTGGGGGCTCACCTGACATCACTGTTTACCCAGAATGCTTTGGGGGGGTTTCGGTGTCCAAGCACAAAGACACAGGGAGAAAACAGGCAATAATTAATCTTACTGGCTGATGGTTGTACAGTTGTGGGTCAAAGGTTAAGTTCATGCAGGGATCCTCTTGCACTCTGTTTACTTGGTTGCCTTGGTAACGCCGCAGCAAATGGAAACTGTCAAGACTGTTGTGATAAACAAAGCAGCAAATAATGACTTTTGGGGGATTTGTTTGGATTTTGCGAAGAGAAGAAACATGAAGCAAACAGCTGGAAAGTGCATGGAGAAATGAATTCAGCCACACTTGGTAATGGTTTTTCTCCATGTGTGTACTTTTGCTCGATCTTTTCGCTTTGTGTCGGCGTTTGAATCCAATTGTGCGTGACGGCCCATCTCCTGTGCTTACAGGCTAAACAGTGTCCGTCATCACGTCATCACCTTCAAATGACCTCACAGAGACTGGGGGGAGGGGGACAAACTGTCACAGCCTCTTGCACACCAGTTATGCAGCACAGCGTCTTAACTTCACCTGAACCTTTCACTCCTCATATTAGTTTCTCCACAAAGTTTTGGTACTGCACTGTCAAGTAATTAAAAAAAAACTAACCAAATTATTTACAGGCTTTGAAATGTATTAATTGAAATTAATTGCACACAATTATATTTGCTGTAATAAACAAAAAAAATTAAAACATTTGAGATTTAAACTTTTTTTAAATTAGCTGTTTTAAATGAGCATACAGCTGCTGGATTTTTGACACGATGGTGCTTCCTGATGGTGGCTAGGCTTTAGCCATAGACTGTAAATAGAAATGGATGAAGCAAGCGTGACATCACCTGTTGCTTTGTGGACTTGTGTTTTGAAGTCAGGAGATTGGCATTTACACGTCGCCATGTTGGTTGTTTGGAGGCAGAAGTGACCATATTTGGGTATGATACAAGGAGTGAGGAGGCGGGTCTGATCCTGCAAACTGAGGACACTGTCCAATGTGTAGAAGACTCAAGTTCAGCGCCGGTCTCATTGGAGATCAGAGCTGTCAATCATACGAAGATCGGAAGAGCACACGTCTGAACTCCA